>CM060975.1:133646686-133889186 GCA_030765065.1 Deroplatys truncata | reverse complement strand
ACACACACACACACACTGACTTACAGTCACACACTACAACTGTCTCTCTCTTTCTCTCTCTCTCACAAACACACACACACACTCATTATAACTCTCTCTCTCTCTCTCTCACACACACACACACACACACACACAAATACTACGAATTGTGTTTTTAGTTTTCCGTATGGTGCATGTAACCACGTTCATTGTAGGTATTTAAATTTGAAATTATTACTAGGCAAAATATACTTCATGGGAAATGCAACGTGAATAGTATTGTGTATGTATATTTGAAATTTGTTTCTTCAGGATAAACGAAAACTGGGGAAAAGCCTTTCCGAATAGCACTTGCTACTGGAATAAAACGTAGACCGACAGGGAGGAAAACCACAAAGCACTCATGGATTATATTCCTTAAATCGCAATATATGCCACTCACTTTGTTTCATCTATAATACGGAATTATTCTTAGAATTAAACCTAAATAATTTATTGGAATTGCTTGAGCACTGTTTGCATTGCGAATTGTCGGCCTGAGTCTCTTGTTTGCCAAAGGTTGTACCTTCTGCGGAACAGATGTTACCCCATCCACTTTTAACATGTGATGTTGTATTGTATTTGTGAGTGGGTTTACTTCCCGTCATAAACCTAAATGTTTTCGGAATATTCAAACACTGCCCATTCAAGCACTGTCCCACAGACAGGCAGGCAGGGTCTAAGCCTTTGCGGATCTTAAAAGTCACGTACAAGTGTTAAGAAAAATGGGAAAGAGACACACAAGTTCTTATACTTCATATTTTAGTATCTATTAACTATTGCAGCCCTGGAAAGCATTTGCCTCTTAAGGTTGTGCTTAATTAAAAAATCTTATGTGTTGGATTCACATAACTTTCTCTACTCATTATTCTTACAAAAGTTTATTCTTCAATCTCCTCCTTGTTAATGTAAACTTGCATGACACATTTCGTTGTATAAAAACAATACAGTAAGGTCCTCCTATGTGATGTGGGAGTAGAGTGTTTCACATTCAAGAGATCTCGAGTTCTAGTCTCTAGTTATCCAGATAAGGGTTTTTCAGAGTTTTCCCTTATCCCGAGAAGATGAATGTCGGATAACTCTAGGCTCTATAGAGCCCGGGCTCATTTGAGCATCATTTCACCCATTTCATTCATTCATCGTCAGATATGACTACCTGGTTTAAGAACGTTAAACTTAAAAAAAAAAAAAAGACAATAAGCTAGTGCAACAGTCACATTTTTTTCAAACCCATCGTCCTGTGACGATTTTCAAAATTCCGTACTCTTTGGATGAACAGGGAAAAGAGAGAGAGAGAGAGAGAGAGAGAGAGAGAGATACGAACATCGATTTCCATTTGAGAAAGTTATAAACTATCTCAGAATTCAAACTAATAACAGAATGAATAGGCATGTCGCAAATGGTAAACGTCACCAAATATTTCATTTGACATAAATCGTGTGCTTTAATGCGATCCAATTTTTCGGTGTAGTAACATTTTGTCGTCCTCATGGTTTACCAATTATACAAAGGTCATTCAGAATGAATAGGGTTTCACTGACTATTACCAGATAATTCAACATGTAAATTTAATTTTTCATGAAAATATTTTAAGTGTATGATATTTTAATAAAAGTCGTTAAGGCCAATTTTGAGAATTTCAAAAATAAGGAAACATTTTCCATGTAAAGAATAGTTTGGGTAGGGGGATTTTCTTGGAAATCTTCATGTCGCGCATCTTTGCAAGAATCAAAACTTTCAAGGATTGGAGCATAGAAATCATAGCTTGCACATGAATGGAATACAATTTATTATGTTTTTAAAGAATTGGTGCAAAGAAGGAATAGTTTGCACGCGAAAGGAATATAATTTATTGTATTTTAAAGAATTGGGGTAATGGCTGTAAGCCCACGGTGGCGGCAATTTCACCATACACTGTTACGTGAAATTGTTGGGACCCTGCGCTTGCCTGCCATATCCACGAGAATGACATGCAATTTATTTTATTTTAAAGAATTGGAGTAAAGAAGGAATAGTTTGCACGCAAAAGAAATATAATTTATTTTATTTTAAAGAATAGGGGTAATGGCTGGTAAGTCCACGGTGGCGGCAATTTCACCACACACTGATACTTGAAATTGTTGGGACCCTGTGCTGCCTGCCATATCCACGTGAATGACATGCATTTTATTTTATTTTATTTTAAAGAATTGGGGCAAAGAAGGAATAGTTTGCACGCAAAAGAAATATAATTTATTTTATTTTAAAGAATTGGAGCAAAGAAAGAATAGTTTGCACATGAAAGGAATATAATTTACTGTATAGGTTACTGCTTTCAAATAGTTATATAGTGACAAAATGTTATTACATTGCCATTGTTATAACTAAATGATACATAAATAAATTGACCACGTGGACAACCCCTCCCACTTCCATCTCCGCCATAATGTCTTAACATGGACTACCCTACCCTGGACATGAATTCAGTGAAGTGGTAACCATGTTTGCTTGGAGGGGAATGGGGAAGTTGGCGGTTATGGCAGGTAAGCACAGGGTCCCGAGTTTTTCACGTATACCCAGCTTTAATCGACAACTTTAAAAATAAATGTGAATAACTCAAAGTGCAATCACGATTATTGAAGCTCACATAATTAACTTTGTACGTCGTCAGTAGCGATACAGTATTAGAACATATGATCAGCTAGGCAGGTATGAAAAATACAGCTGTAGTAGCTACGAGTGACGCCATTATCCGAGAGCACGATTTTTCATAATTTAGTTCCATCCCCGATCACTACTCACGCTGCGATCGCCTTCATGTTTCCACCATTTTAACACTAGCGTACCACCGTAGCACTTCTTATACTTTGGTGTTCTGTGGTTGGCAGTCGGTATATTTTGTAGAGCTTGTCGCGGTTTATATAGCAAGATAAAGTGTGTTTGTTGTGAGAAGTATTGTTTTTAATCTTGTCATTGCGGAATATAGCCTATAATGTGAAAATAATTACTTGTTTGATATAAGCTATTTCTTTGGAGAGTAGGAAATCATCTTGGAATTTAATGCAGGTATGTGTTCAGCAGCTACCAGACAAAGGGCAATAGGAGATTTCGGGTCCAAACTTGTTTCTGTTAAATTTAATTACGCGTGTATTTTGAATTACTAAGGTCCGTTTGAATGTGATTAAAACTTAAAGGAAAGTGTCTAAATTATCTTATTAGTGTGTTTTGGTGTAGATGTTGACTTATGGTGACGGTTCCATAATTAATCGGCAAATCGAGTTTTAGACGCGCAGATCCTACGGCTTCACCCTGTCGTCGCTTCGCAGTTACTGCTTTACTCTTCTACTTCTAAAAAGCATCCCTCACCTACGCTTTGCGGTTTAGGGCCCTCAACGTTGGGCTACGCCTTGCGGCTGAGGTCCTCCAATAGCGTCTCCGGCCCATCAGAAACCTAAGGTTAGGAACGCCAACACTTTGGAAAATTCTAGTAATTCAGTTTGTCCGCTGCTGCTGACAAATGGTTATAAGCACAAATAAAACAGTTCAATTCAAAACTTATGTGTATTTTTTATACAATGTGATATATTGTTTTCCAACATTTGTTGAAATTACCGAATGGAAATTATAAGAGGGTATCTTTAGATTCACCAAGATAACTAGTATTTCACTGGTCTGATTTGAATAACTCTTGAGTGAGTTCTCTATCGATTATTTATGCTAGGTAGAGGAAAACTGTATACAACATAAAAATTGCTAATTATTTTATCAGAAATATATTAATGAGGTTCCTTGTGGAAGGAGCAGGGCTGTGTCTTAATGTGTGTGAACTGCATCAAGGGCATATCCAGCTCAAAATTGAAGAGGGGAGGGCTAGTTGTAGGAATAAAACGTCTTTTATGAGAAGGGGGGTCCATGATGGGCTCTTCTTTAGATTACATCCCGCAACTTTTTCCCGTATAAAAATCAAAGTCCAAAGGTACTTACTGCGCATGCCCTGAGCTGAGTAGCAGACAATCTTCATTGCTACCAACATTGCTCCTGCAATCACACTAGTTTTTGTTGCCTAGTATCTAATCTAATCCAAAGTTTTGTCCTGATCTAAAACTAATATCTAATCCAAAGTTTCATTTACAGTTTGGAGCTGATGCACTAAACAACAGGATAAACTTTTCGAATATCCTCGATCAGTTCTTGGAAGGGGTCTGCTAATCTGTTTTTTACGTCTTGCCGCCACAGGTATTCTGACAAATGGACATCCATTTGCACGTTTCTGATGCTGCCCCTGGATAGGCGATGCTGGAGAGATCGCCATCGCGACTCGATATTGTTTGTGTGGACATTCGTTACGGGGTCCACAAAATGCTCGCTGTGGTTCACCGTCAGGTGCGCTGCAAAACCCCCAGCCATTAATCCATTATATCCGCCCCAACAGTCGGTGTGAATTGTGCTGGCGAATTCCACGTGTTTCTCAATTAATGCGAAGAGGGTGGCACCATCTCTTCTATTGTTGGGACACACTGTCATTCGCACTTCATTGGTGACCACGTCAATCATCCCTAGGATCCAGTTTCCTTCCACGATACGGCCGCGATGGTATTTTCTTCTCCTGATCTTGCATTCGTCGATTTGTACGACGTGGCCGGCACCGCCTATTTTACCCCTGTTGGCATACTTGTCGTCCATTGAGGAGATACAGACCTCTCGGCAGTAACTAAACCAATCGGCTATTGTTGCGTGGCTTATGTTACTATCACCGAGAGAACTTTGAATTACAGTTTGTTCGTAAGATAACTTACTTGCGAAACTGTAAGTAAGAAGCAGCACTTGGGCAGGTGGCAGTCTTGAATTTTCGAACCATGTGCCTTTTGCCACGGACTCTGAAAACTGCTCTGCATGTCCTCTCCTACATGAAAATATTTGAAATTTTCGACTACGTTTTGTTACGGGATGTAGGATGGCATCACATTCCCGACATAACATCCGGGTTCTAAGCAAGCTTTCGTCGTATAGAAACTGCATACACTCTTGCTCATTGTTGCACAAAGGTGCTAGGTCAATAAAATTTATAAACCTTGCCATTGCTCGTACGAAACTTCCACCTAGTAAGTTTATATACTGACTGCCAAGAGCCAGGTAGGATACCCATTTTCAGATTTAACAGTAAAACTGCTTTTTTTCTAACAATAGTACATCTATTGAGCACATGTGAAGTTTCAAACATCTGCGAAACAGATGCTTGGGGTGATTGTGCAGAAGTTGGTAGGAGATGCATTCACAACTAACGATGTTTGCAGCGCTGCAATTACACAGAAACTTCGGGAGGTTTCGTCAACTCTCGTACGCCTATCCCGTGTCGGACTTTGCCAGAATTCTTGCGGGACGTAATCTAAAGAATATCCTCCATGATGCCATACAACAATAATAATGACAAAAGGAACATAATTTGTTAAAAAGTGTGTTTTTGGACAATAGTGTGTATGGATTAGTTAGAAATGTTGTAACTTAAGCTCATTGCTTGCAAAGCTTCATTGACAGTGAATGCTTAGCTTGGCTAACCAGTGAGGTAGAAATGCTTGTTTCATATTATGACTAAAACCCATTAAATATTGTACAAAATAAAGATGAATGCATTGAAAATAACGGGTCATCAAGAAGTTGCTCTGCATCTCTCATGTAACCAGGATTCCCCTAGAGAGAGAAATTCTGTTGGCAGCACTATCTGTGGTAAGTGTATGGTTATAATGTCCCGCAAATTAAGAACTCTGTTAGGTTCACATATGTCATCAATGAAAGGTAATGTAGATTAATATGAAACTCGCCTGTTTAGAGATGATGTTGAAAATGTTTACCATTTTCTTGAAAACACAGATTCACTTGCTTTATGAACACAAGGTCATAAAAAAGTTTTCCACTAGAAACACAATTCCAACATTCATTGTAGAGTACATGCTATCAGCTTAAAACACACACAGTACTTACAGCACAATAACCACTCATCTGCTGGCAGCCGGTGATTATGTGCTGGAAACCATATCATTCGGTCAAAGTAGAATGTACGAGTACCAACCATATTCTCGAGCAGTATGCACCATCATGGTGCAGAAAAAGTTGTTGATGGCCCATTATTTAAGTTAAGAGGTTTAAGAGAAGATGTGAGCACTTGGAAAGCCTGGAACCCACTCTCTCACCCTTTGTCTTTTAGTAAAATCTTCTCGGAATGTCAGCAGTGGACTCCATCTGGTGACTAGTGTGCATGTGCAGAAGAAACTGCCAACCCAAGTGGTACAAATGTAATCTGTGAGAACTGGTTATTTGAAGCCCATTCCTATACGTACACTAACCTCTAAATTTCAATACCACAGGACCCTGTCATCCTGTTCATATACACATGCCAACCTAGGGGTTAGCTAAATTTCAAAACACAGGATCCTATTCTTTTATCATTTTTTTTTTTCCCCCACCCAAATGCTGGCAGCTCTTCACTTCTAAAGTGCATCCAAAAAGAAAGGCACAAAGTTCCCTCTACTGTCAGCAGCGCAAACTAACCAGAAGGGCTGTTACCTTTTTATGTATCATTTATAAAAATTGCCTCTTATAGACTATTTGTGTTAATACATAATATACTGAAGATATTGCTGATAACCTTCAAGCATCACATATTTGTCTGTATTTGATGAGAAGACCTACCTGTAAATCCTGGATGTGGCTTAAGGTCAAATCAGCATTCAGAAACAAGTGTATTTATATATACCACCCATAACAATTGTGTGTTTAATAGTCTTTACCTCAGTGTTATTATGAAAACATAAACATATGAAGATCTAAAATCCAGGTAAGATACTTTGGTTTATTTATTAATGTTGTAAAAAAATAACATTTGTTAAATATTATTATGGAACATTACCAACAGAAATAGATTTAGAAAAAGCTCACACAAGATCCCTTGTGAACAAGAATGTGTTGATACTAGTGATGGGTCGAGTGTGTTACTTTACAGGAACTACTTCCAACACTTCCACTCCGCAGTTGGAGTCGTTTCAAGGAAGTAGTTCCAGTTCCACTCCGAGGAAGTAGTTCCGGCCTTTGGTGGAACTAGTTCCATTGGAAGTACTTCCAGCCTTTGGTGGAACTAGTTCCATTGAAAGTACTTCCACTTCTTCATTCCGGAGTATTGGTGAAAATACTTCCACTGTTTTATTCTGGCTCTGGAATGACCACAGAACACCAAAGTATTGGAATGACTTCCCCTAGTCTATGAAGAGGAAGCATTACAAATATATCCAACGGGATACCACACATGTCTTTAACAATTAATGTCTCCTGCCACATAAGCAAGTGTTTGTTATTTAATGGCTTGTAGTTCTACGCTAGTATGTTGTGTTTTTTTATCCCCGTTGTATAATGAACTACAAAGTAATATTGGTAATATCATATGTAGTAATATAGACCCTACGTACATGAATAATTTCTAATTCCATTTGCTGTAAAGCAAATATAATTAACGGATCGCAACACTGGCTTTAAGACTGAACCTTATGCCTAGATACTTCGTAAAATATTATTGTATTGTGTGTTAAACGTTTAGGTTATGAACAGTGTGGAGGTTAATTATTTTGCAATAAATTGGTTTCAGCAAATACATAACATTATTTTGGGAAATTAATTTAGATATACTCATAATCTCTAGGAGCTGCTTTTTCTGTTATTGTGAAGCGGACCATTTTGAGAATTTAATAAAAAGTGGTATGCTCCGATTTACATTTATTGTATTTATCCTTCTGAACCGTAAGTCTGCGGGACAAAGTTTACTGCCTTAAGGCAGTTCAATAGTTTAAATTCCTAAGGTATTACTATAACTTTGTGAAGAAAAAAAGGTTTATAAAATACAGAATAATGCAAATTACTAATTGTTCGTCTTAGCTACACTGTTTAAGCAGAATTATAAGCTGTTTTGCCGTTAGCGACTACTAATCTACGTCATGGCAGATAACCAACAACGAAGCGGATAAGGAAAATGCGTAATGTAGAGTACCAACATTTTCAACAGAAATGAGGTTGGCGAAACTGGAAGTAACATTTATCAGCTTCAGATGCGACGTATGGCAATTCATAATTGAATACTATTGTAGCTTTGCCCTAATTAAGTTTTAAGAGTTTTCTTGTTTCAAAAAGTTATTTTGCTCACAGCGACAATGTAACAAATTAAAGATATATTTTAAATGGGTAATTATGCATAATTCGTGCTGTTCACGTAAAGGGCTCACTACTAATTGTAAGGCTAAAACTCGCAATCAACATAAAAGGTTGCTTTAGGGAGTTAAAATGCAATATTTGCCTACAGACATACTGCAATATTATATTATTATAACTGCTACATATGTGCGAATTAGTAAGCGGACATGTAACTAGAAATTGGAATTTTCTCATAGAAGCATAATCGGAATTTAATGATTACAAAAGAAAACAACCAGTCTTCTGCGTGCTTTTGGAATTCTGTACATAACGTTCAACTTACTGCAATATTCCCTTATTAAAATCACGACTACATGACGTGGGAATTACGAGTAGGTGAAATATAACTAAAACAAATTGGCCTTTCTCACGGAAGCCTAATTGGTATTGAACCATACATAAGGGGGGGGAAGTTTAAGCGTATTTTTTAGAAGTCTGTATTAACGTTCAACTAAAGGTGTTCATTGCATTTCTCATATTCAATAGGACATTTAACATCAATTTTGCATAAATGACACAAACCCGAATTCAGCAGTACTTGAGTCAGAATTATTGACTTAATTTACTTAAACATTTTTTCTCAAATTGCAACGTGACACAGGCTGCATTAATGCCGTCTCATTTACCATAAAGGAAATGATATCCAATGCTGTGGCGACTTCTAAATACGCATAACTGGTTAGGTATTGTAATGGCGATGGAATGATGCAAAGTACTCCGGCGGAGTGGAAGTAACTCCGACAGAGTTGGAAGTGATTGGAAGTAAGGAAGTGCCAGTTCTGAATAGTTGAATGGTTACTTCATACTTCCAAAGGAGGAAGCGTTCCTTTGAAACGACTCCGACTCCTTCGACCCATCACTAGTTGATACAAGGATTTGTACGTATAAAACCTAGTACGCATAATTATAAAATAATTTGCCTGTATTTAAACATATAATTTAATATTGAATTAACAAGCGCATTAGTCATATTGTGGCGAAACAATTTTATCATATATATATTAAAAAATTCTTAGCATGACTTCCTTCAGAAGGGAAATAAAGCAGGTGAAAGCAGGTGGTCCTATGTTGTAGATTTATGGCACGTGAAAGAACCTTAAGCCTGATAAAGAGGCCTCTGAGCAAAATTACCAGTGCTTCACACCCAATATAGAATGAGACGCTAAGGACCACAGCAGTTAAAAGAGTGCCCATAAATAAAACTCAATTTAATTTTTGAAGCGATACAGGTAGCACAATAAGCTCAAGGCTGAGGTGTGTCCGGAGCAGTGACGAAATCTGTATTGGACAAGACAAGAGAAGACAACCCTTGTGATGATTTATTCCTTGAATTGTCCACCATAGAGATCAATTAATTAATTTTGTATGATAAGTGATCGGTATGATGCATTTTTCAGTTCCATGCTCTAAATTATGTTTTAATTGTGAATCACCTTCTTTGCAGCATAAATGGTATGAGTTTAAAAATATGCCATCATCCAGATCTTTGCCTCTGAGAGGTAAATCATATATGCTAGAAACAACTAAGGACTTTTTGTTTTTTTGCTATTAATTTTTGTGCAAACTGGTGAAGTAGGTTGTTCACTGGAGTGGCCTCCATAAACAATTTGCAGAAGATTTCATTGCAGTCTGGTTTCCCTGGCTCTGTACGTGTGCTTTGCAATGATTGTACGTGCTTGTACTTAGGGAAGGTTCTGATAAGATATAACCCCAACCACCTCTCATCATGCTGGCTGAGGTGGAAGCAACACACAGTACTTGTAGAAAGCGCCTTTTGAGTTGCCTTGAGTAAACCAATCATATGAAAATGAGTCCAGCCACTCACGATTAAATTTCCTCTTGAGATGTTTGACATCTGCTGCAAAATTGTACTACTTTGAAGATACCCAACCATTTTCATGAGGATGTTTTTTCTTATCAACTGGCGTAGTGGTCACCAATATCACTAATATCTTCATGACAACTGTCGTCATCAGTTTCTACTTAACTGACACCATGGTTTGCACCATAAAAGAAGGCCCCACAGTCGTAGTATTTGAAGGAGAGGTTGGTTGTTTTTCTTGTCCTCATCATTGGTGCTGAGTTGCTGATTAAAAGTGTCTGATAGTTTTAATATGGAATGCTGTATAAAAAATGCTTTCTTACTTTCAATATGGTATATACATATGAATGAAACATTGTAAAACTTCCATTGTTAAGGAAATGTTATTAACTCTTTAACTTGAAAGCCTGAGATATATCAAGAGTTTTAGATTATATTAAAAGTTAAATCCTTATTGTTTTGGGCATTGTCCAAGTTTCTTGTAAATAAAAGTGAACCCCAATTATAGATGTCTCCTTTCACATATGCCTACTAGATTGTAATACAAGTGGTGCTGACTGCTTCCTGGCACAACAATAGGGATACAGCTGGCTCCAAGAGAAATGAATTTGTGGTTTGGCTTTGTATGTAGTATGCAGTTCTTGTTATTTGATTGATTCTATTTGCATAATGGAAATTGATGAAGCGTATCATTTTGAGTTTAGTTGCCCTGATAGTGTTACTCCTAATAGTTGTAGCAACCGGAAAATTTCTGAGAAATATGTGTGCAATTTGTGGCACAGCCTGTGCATTGTTCTGTGCTTCAAGGCATTTCACACAGCAATAACCATCTGAAAAAAAATCCTTTAGAGCATTTAAATTGCATTAGAGAGTATTATGCTGGTTAAAAGTATGATAAAACATTATAATAACAATAATTTACCTATTAAAATATTTGACTCAACCTTTTAGTGTAATTTGATGCTGGAGGACATTTATTAACATAACCTAAAGTTCATAATTGCTTATTCATTTACTTACTGTCCATGCAGTCATATTGAATGCAGTGTAGCCAAATTATTCTTCTTGCTCCACTTAAAGCAATGCAGACAACAGTCTTTTTTGTTCCTAAATTGCACTAACTAGCTATCTAACTACACTCAACACTAACTTGTTAACTAATCCCAACCTAAACTTCAAACCTAATCACCACATGGGATGCAGGATGCCATTCCACTCAGAACACAACATCCGTGTTCTCAGCAGACCCTTGTTAAACAACAATTGAAGAAATCGAAGACAAATCTCTAGCATTGCAGTAAATTGAAAGATCAATTTTACTACTTGGATGAGCCATTTATAAAAAGTTTAAATACTGCAAGAAAATGCAACTTTTATTTCTCACACTTCAATAAAGTCTGCTTTATTTCAAGCCCACGTCTATAAAACAATAAATCTGAGAGGAAACATGGGCAGGGCTTTCTGAAAGTGATTGATCGATAATTTCTTCCACATGTTTCTCCACAACCGCTATACGGATGTCTGGGGAATTTTTGCTGTAGTTGGCTGCATGTTATAAATTTTGTACATGTTGGCTGCAATGCAAGAAGCAATATGTTTAGTGTTTTCATCTGCCACTTAGAGTCTGCTTACGCATGTGCATAGTTCAAGCTTTGGACTTAGAAAAAATTCTTGTGTCACATGTTAGAAGGTTTTTCCAAATATTCTACAATAGGCATCTTAAAGTACAAGCCTTTGTGAGCATTTCACCTATATCACTTTTGTGAAAAATCACCATCCCTAATCATGAGATATACAGCTTGTATAAAAAACCAGATATATATTGTCAATGTTCTTCTTTTTGGGTTAGGCTTCTATGCCTACTCCGTTCTCATACTTTGTTTAACTTCATCTCTTCTTTTCTTCCTGTTGGTTGATATAATTTTCAGTATTTCCTTTTCACTCATTGATTTAAGCCAGCCATTCCTTTTTTTCCGTTGGTTGATATAATTTTCAGTATTTCCTTTTCACTCATTGATTTAAGCCAGCCATTCCTTTTTTGTTTTGTCAGTATATTCTTCATAAATTACATGTATGCTCTAATGTCTTGCTCACATATATCAGTTGAAAAGGCACACTTTATTATGTTGTATCAAGAAGCAAACAGTTTTTGTTTCTGCGGTTGGGAGACGCTTGTTAATATAGGATGAGCCAAAAGACTCTGAAACGCCTGCTCAGTGTTTTTCCTGTCTGCGTCCTCGGCACTCATTGCTGTCTGCCGCTATCACAGAAAGGCGTGGATGAAACCATACAACATTTTTAAAACTACTTTTAAAGGCTTTACTTACCAACTTTATGAAAGGAAATGCTGAAACTGGCCACTGTCGTCCATACATTTTTGGCACCTCTTTAGGAAACTATCCATCATGGAATTTTTGGGGGTAATTTTCCAAATGATGACTGATGTCGTCTAATGTTTCTTCGGTAAGAACCGAATGCTGTCTTTTAGATTTCTTAGCCTGAACACTTCCTGTGGCCTGAAATTTACTGTAAAGCATGGATTGTTGTATGGCCTGGAACTTTTACATGTGGAAAGCTTTCTACAAATCATAATAACTGAACTATATCACATTGCCATCGACTCAAAACTGCACTTCACACTGCACAGCAAAACCACAACAGCGTGACTTTGATTATAGCAGCAGTGCGTTATGTTTTTATCATATTTCCACATGCCCAGTGGAAAAACACAGTGCAGCCGGTTATATTGTTCATAAAATACCCCTCCGGGGTAGCTTAAAACATAAAGTGTACAAGACAAACCCACATACTGTGGAAGAATTAAAACAAAATATCTGCCAGGGAATTTCTCAGCATGAATTACGGCGAGTGATAGATAGTTTCCTAAAGGGGTGCCAAAAATGTATGGACAACGACAGTGGCCAGTTTCAGCATCTCCGTTCGTAAAGTTGGTAAGTCTTTAAAAGTAGTTTTAAAAATGTTGTATGGTTTCATCTGCACCTTTCTATGATAGCGGCAGATGGCAACGTGCGCCAAGGACGCGGACAGGAAAAACACAGCGCAGGCGGTTTGGAGTCTTTTGGCTCACTGTGTAGTAAACTCCCCAAAGATGTTAAAATTAACTTCAGAATGGTAGATTTAATGTATTACAAACATTCGCTGATTTGCTATCTAAAGGAAAATCTCATATTATGGAACAAGAGCATGGTTTGTTCACTAAATAAATTTATCTATAGTGTAGCTATCAGCAAGTTTATCCCTACACTGTAGAATCAGCCCTAATCTCACGCCCCCCCCCACCATTGACATCATTAGCAACTCCACTAGAAATCTCTAAAGTGATGATTGGCAATAAACGTATTCCAGCATCCATTGGTGAAACTAGTGTTCTCATTAAGAATGGAATAATGTTAAAAACGCTGCACAACTAGTTGTAAATTGGGTTTTGCTCTTGTTTCTTAGAAAACAAACAAGGTATACATAAGCCTATCTTTTATTTTTTAAATAGTGTCATGTGGTTTGATTAAAATGAAAAGTTGTCCAGCTGAAAAACTCTGCAGCAGGTGAATGATATAAGACTTCTTTCCACAAACAACAGCAAAGAATTAACACTTGATCACAGATAGTTTTGTGTCAAACTTCGCATCCTGATGGAATTATTGAATTTATATAGGATAATCATCCATCAGATTGGTTCTCAGAGAGGCAGGATAGACTGATCATCCTTATTGCATTTGAACTCTAAAATGTGTGGGCTGAGATGAAACAAAGCTGTATCCAAGTTTCGGCTCAACTTTACAACATGTGACACGAGATCTTTTCTACATCCAATGTCTGTGGCATATTCTTTTGAAGTATGGCTTCACATTCTTTGGTGTAATATGCATTTAGAATTATTTATTTGGATGATTTCTTGTTGGAAAACGTTTTACTAACATAATTTAAACCTTATAATTATTTATTTACTTACTGTACTCTTGCATCACTCAAAGTAATGCAGCCAACACTCTTTTTTTGTCACTAAATTACACTGTGTAATTATATCCATTGTTCATAAATTATGCTGACTAGCTTTGTATACTTAACATTGACTCGTTAATTTAACTATGCCTAGCCTAAACTTTAACTAAACCTAATCACTACACCACAGATTTAGACCTGCCTAATGCCTTCCATTAGTTCCTGGAAAGGGTCTGCTGAACAGTTCTTGGTGTCTGAATGCCACAAATACTGACAAATGTGAGTGTTTAGGTGTTGTCTGTATCATTGAGGTAAACCGACAGATCCGTCTTATTAATCGGACAAGCCATTTCTAAAAGTTTTATTATCTGCAAGAATATCTCCAAGAACATATAAACTTTGTTTCTCAGACTACAATAAATTCTACATCACTGCATGACCATGATTGTAAGGCAATAAAACCCATGGCCACGACTTTTTAAAAGTGATCAGTTGCTAATTGCTTCCAGATTGTTGTGCACATGTATGGGAATTTTTTTCAGAGGTTGACTATGGTTGTTAAAATGAAGCACATGTTAGCTGCTATGCGAGAAGCAATAAAACTGTCATCTGTTGTTTCCATCTGCTTGCACATGCGCATTGGAGAACCTTCAGACTTAGAAAGTTTCTTGCATCTCTCACGTCACATGTTTGAAAGTATCTCTCAAGTTTCCCAGAAGGTGCATAAGGGACAAAGGAGGGTTTAGGTGGAGTTTCAAGAACTCTCATATAGTTGCTGTAGGAATTTGATATTTTCAATGCCCAAAAAATTTAGGACAGTTATTTGCTGAGAATTCATACACCTGCTTTGAGTTTTTGTTTATTTCTATGTATGAAGGTCATTTCATAAGTCATGGCAATGATACAGTATCAATCAATAAAGCTACAAGAATATAAATTCACTATATGCAATTGGAGACTACTGGAATGTGCTTTGCAATGTTAGTACCAAATTCAGTCCATATACAGACACCAATGTGTGACATTGAAAGATGCTTAAATAGAATAAAATGTTTTATTATGCACAAAAGGAAACAAACCTTACACACAACTAACTCCCTTCGATTCCTCAAAGCTTCCACACATCTTTATGATGAGGAAGGCATTGAATGCCAGTGAGCGATTCATCTATGTTTACCACCACTTGTCAAAACACTGTTAAGATGTATTTCTTTTGTGCAAATTGCTTCCCATGCAATGACTTCTTCAATTTCCAAATATCAAAGTTGCATGGACTGGGATCAGGTGAGTAGGGAGGGTGTTCCAAGATCTCCCAACTGCACCATTGCAAAATATTCCTGACAGGATCTGCAGTGTGGGCTGTTGTGTTATCATGGAAGATTACAGCATTGTCCAGCAGTGTCGTATTCTACAGTGTGACTGAGAATGACACTCCTTTATTGTCATATGCCAAAATGTAAGTGACCTTTGTGGGTGATGAATTTTATCGAAACTTGTGTCTTAATGGTGAACCAGGAACGTGCCATTCATTTTGACTGGCACTTTAGTGAAGGTTCATATGCTTGTGCCAGATGCAAAAAAATGTAGGCAATAGGCTACAACCTTGTCTCACTCCCTTGTTTATTATTCTAGGTTCTGATTTGAACATTACCTGTGCTGATTATTTCTTTCTTGTATTTCTATAAATCATTTAACAGTTTCAAATGAATGTTTAGGATAGCTATTTTTGTACATTATTTCCTATAGTTTATTTCTGTCAATAGAGTAGAAAGTCTTTTCAAAGTCAGTGAATGCAATATGTGTATTTTTACATTTGTGTTAAATATTAATTATATTATTTATGTGAATTAACAAACATATGAGAATGCCAATAATGTGCTATTTTATGCAACACATGAAAGCCTTTAATTTCCTGAGAATTATGCCGTGCAAATGGCCTCCATTCCTGTGAAGATAATTTGGCAGCCTGTGATGCATAAAATCAAACAATTTTTGTAACATTTCCATTGAATAGTATAATTTCTCTGTGAGCATTATCTTTAACACATGGATGATGGCGTTAGGCGAGAAGCCTATGAGGATGCTAGTGCAATAAATTTATTTAACGATGAGAATAAGTACAATGATACTTCTTTCTGTCAGTGCTATAGTAAGGTATTGAGTACAGCAAACAATGGAAATCTGAGTAAAACCAAATTTGTAAGAAAAACAAACAACTGTGGATTATTGATAATGTGGATCAGATGAAACTGTAGCTTCACTTTGTATGGTCATTAAAATATTAAATAAGGACTTGGATGAAGCAATTACTGAAGGTTGCAAGCTGCGAGGAGAAATACAGAGATTGAGTGAAGACAATTGCTAGTTAACACACAAGCTTAACCATAAAGATGAAGAGGACAAAAGTCAGCATTAAATTACTCAACTCGTAAGTAACACCGAGTGTTGGAATATTGTACAGCGCAGAAATACAAACAAGATCATCAAAAACGTAGCTCAATTTCTCTTCAGAATAAGTTTCAAGTGCTTGACGAAGATCCTATTGAACTAAGTACAAAAACCCATTCTAACCTCCCCAATGCAATACCCCTGAACCCGCTACTGAAAGAGAAGAGACTGAATTGTACCGTGCTAGTTGGTCAAAAAAATCAAGTCGTGACCAAAGTGAAAGTGAATGGTATGAAAAGAAAACTGCAATAGTGGTTGGTGATTTGATGATCTGTCATGTGGGAAAATATATGGATGGAAACACTGTACTGTTACACTGAGATCAGAATTAAGCAATTAGAAGGAAAGTTGGTGAAAAACAGATGACCCAGATGCTATAATAATTCATGCAAGGATCAATTATCTTCTTTTATCAGCATCTCCAGAAGAAATTATGGTGAAAATGGAGGATCTGCGAAAACAGCAAAGGAACGCTTTCCGAGGGCAAAATTGTGTGTTAGGGAATACTGTATCATAGGGATGAGGATTCTAGATATATAAGTGCTGTGAATTCTACACTAGATTGGGTGTGCAAGCAGCATGCTTATACTTTTGTAGGTGGTAACTTGTGGATAAAAAACTAGGATCTGGGACGAGATGGTCTTCACTTGAACAGGAAGGGATCAGGTAAACTGGGTAGTTTACTATACAGGGTAATCTCCAAAAAATAATCATTGAAAATGAGTGATGTAACCTCCCAGTGTTTGAAGAAAGTTTATCTGGCAACTAAGTTAACACATGAAATAAATTCATTAAGAAGAAAGGACAACAATCCTATAATTCTAGAATGTATTGGTAGAATTTCTGTAAATGTAGCTGCTTCCCTTCAAAAGACCCTAATTTCATTCTATGATTGTGATATAACAAACCGTTCAATGGTCAGAATTTTACATCAAAATACACAGTGTATCAGCAATAAGATTGATATAATAGAAAGTGTATTAAAGGAACTTAGTCCTCATGTGTTGGTAGTCTCCCAGCATGTCCTAAAGATAGATAAACTAAAATTACATTGTTTTAATAATTACAATCTAAACACCTTTTTCTCTAGAAAGTTATATAGAAGTGAAGGCATTGCAGTTTATACTAGGAGAGAGAGTCTATGTAATCCAATGAATAACCTATCAAACTATTGCTTAGAGATGGACTTTGAAATTGCAGATGTAAAACTAAGCACTGAAATTGGGAGTAATAATTATAATAGGAATTTAAGATCACCCAAATCAAAAATTGGAGAAAATGCTGTACACATGCTACTTAATGAAATACTTGAGCACAATCAAAAGCGTATTCTTGCAGGGATCTTAACATAGATGTAGGAAATTATGCTTTTAATTATTTTTTATAAGCTACATGATGCCTCATTCTATCTAGGGCCAACCAGAGTTAGTCACTCGAATACCACTTTGGATTACATTATAAAATAAAATAAAAGAACTAAATCAAATGTTATTACAGGAAGACTGATCAAACGTATTTAGCATGGATATTACAAAAGAAAAATGGACTAAGCTTTTAAATATTCTTAACTGTTACCTAAACATTGTATGCCCAAAGACCAAAAAAAAAAGGGAGGGGCCAGAAGACTAGCAGTAATCTTAAAAGCCTAAACAAACACTAAGCTATGAAGTGAATTATTTACAAAATAAAAAAGATATGCATAATTTTTATGGGGTCACTTTGCTAGATATACCTAAAGCAACTGTATAATGAATATAAAAAGCAACACAGGTTGGCATTGAACATAAACAAAATAAAATTTTATACAAACAAAATTACAAATTTAGAAAACATTGTGGAAAATTATAAACATCACAAAATCTGCAACAAAGACAGCAAAAGAATATTTATCTAGATAGAAATGGGAAAGTGATAACAAACCGTGTTCAAATTAGCAACATTTTCAATAATTGCTTTGTGAACATTGGAAATACTTCCTCCTAAAATGACATGGAAATTTTCAATAAAAATATAGCTAATGCTGTATATATATGTGTGTGTGTGAAACAAATGTGAGTGAATTTAATAAAGTGAATGAGGCATAATAAATATTTTAAAGAGCAAGAGATCTGCTGGTTGGGATGATTTCTTTCCTGCTATGCTTAAACAGTGGAAATACACTGTATTAACTATACTGGTTTACTTAATAAATTAAGGTATTTTTCCTGAAAAAGCTGAAAATTAGTATGTTGTATCCAGTCAACAAAAGTGATAGTAAAATGGACAAGACTAACTATAGGCCCATTACTCTAACATTGGTATTTGCAAAATTATTTTAAAAAGTGCTGGAAAAACAAATAATCAGCTTTTTAAATGAAAATAGCTTAACCAAAGATGAGAATTCCATGCACTATAAAATCTCAAAATATGAATGTATTCATGCACTGTCAAACTACAATACATGCACTATCAAGTGAAAAATACATTAAAACATGCACTATCAGTTTTGTTCCCAATTCATTAATTCATTTGCCTTTTTGCACAGTTAGCACCTAACAACATTTCTAAATTTTTTTCTGTGAGGTTCCTGTGTGTATCAGTCAAAATATTTTTCTAAGCAGAAAATAACCTCTCTACATTGCAAGATGTTATAGGCGCAAATTTGAACGAACCTATTTATGACAGTGTCATGTCAAGTTCTTCATTCATTCTTTCACCACAAAATACCTTCTTCACTGAACAAAAGAGTTCATATTCTGGGTTTCTGTTTAGGACACTGTCCAGTTTGTTCTTTACATCTACTCCCACTTTCCCTTGAGCATGATTGAGGAATCTATGGAATTTCTCAACAATTGACACTGAGTCTACCAGTGGCAGACATGTGGCTTCTAATTTTGTTATTGTAGAGGGCAATTTAGAGAAGTTTGTCTTAATGTAAATTAAATCCTGCTGCACATTTTTGCATTCAAATGCTGCTTGTGCATCTCTGATACACAAGGCATTATCTGGTGAGAAACTGTTTGCTACTTAAAACGAAAGAGGTGTTTACTTTAGAATTAAATATTGAAGTATTAATTTTATTGCAATTAACTATGTATCAATTTTATTTCATACCAATTTAATGGCATCAAAATTGCCAGAGTAAAGCATTGCAGCTTCCAACCAAGTGCCCCATCTAGTAAGGATGGGCTGAGCGGGTAACGGTAACTTGGGTAGACTCTCTTTGTAAGCAGCTGCACGTGCAGGGGCTTTTAAAAACACCTATATAAAACAAAATATCAAAATGACTAATTTATTTTTACAGCTTTGGGACCATTAAAACTGATATAAACCTAAATTTGACACATAGCTTTTTAGTTGAGGATATCAAATTATTCACATTGCCATAATAGAGCATGTTGCTTATGCATCACAATGAGCAAGACATGTAATGTGTTTTACATTTGGGTAGAATATTTTAATTGCTTTCCCTGCCTTCGCATGTGGGGAGCAGCATCACTTAACAGCAAAAGAACTCAGTTTTTATTTAGATTATTTGCCACAGAATGCCTAAAATATAAGAATCATTTTCTCAGAAAATTATTTATAAAAATAGGATCTTAAATGAGAATAAAATAATTATTTAAGGTGTTAATCAAATGCAATATCTGATTAAAACATATGTAATCCATCATCAAAGAAACTAGCAGTAGTGGAGTTATTTGCTTTTTGCAGGACTTTACAGCACACTAGATGGAATTAACCAGGCCCAGCCTCAGTTAATTTTCCTACAGGTTAGTGACAAATAGGATCAATTGTTCATCTACAGATGTCCACATGTTTGAAGTTCCCAAGTCCTTGCAAATTTTATGCAATACCTGGTTAGCAAAACAGCAAGTATTTTTACATGTATAAAAATAGTTTTCATTTATTTTTACAAACATTAAATTTATTTTGGCAATTGCATTATGTAGGCCCACCTGATTATAAGATTTTGGAACATACATTTTTTTCAATGTCGAGGGATAATGGACATCTTCTGACTTCTCCAAAAAAAACTCTAAAGAGTTGGGTTTCTGAGTTTCTCAAGTGGTATATCTGCTCCCGTGTCGCAAACATCCATGTAAAAGTTATTTTGCCGTGCCTTAGGTTTGGGAGCAGTAATAAACGGCTGGAGTTCATGTCATACAGATTCTTTTTTCTTTTTGCATTCTTGCAATATGTGACGCAGATGTGACCTGCTGTTTGACTTGAAATGTTTTAGTACATTTTATCTGAAATTGTAAACGATTTTCCAGTTATCTGGATATGATTTTTTAAAAAAACTGCCATTCATATTTAATTAATTATTTAAAATAAATTTTGTACTGTTTTACAAAGAACAACTGCCATAGAAAATTTTTGGAAAAAGAATAGCTTACCTCTTTACTATAACAATCATAGAATAAAACATCCCCATGATCTAATAAAAATCCTTTCCTTCTATCCACTGTGCAATGAGAACACTTCTGGAACTTTTAATTATAGGCATATTAGAAGACACACACAAACAGAATAACACAGACATTTACCACTTATGAGGTTCACACACACACACTGCAAAGATAGTTTAGTGAATGATTTCAGTTTTAGAAGAATTGAAATTGCTAGTAAGGTTTGTTCAAATTCTACAAGACTGCTCTGCAGCTGTCTCTTTGTTGTGTCAGTCGTGGTACCTAACTTAGAAGGCTAAATTTCCATTATCGGAAAATCAAAGGCTTGCAGGTGATTGTTGTGGATAAATAAATCTTCTATGATAGGCTGTTGGTAAAATTCTGAGAAAGTCATCCTATTGTGAGAATCTTAACTATCTATTCCCCCCTTTTTCTTCAATTCCTGAAGCAAAAATAAGGATATAACATTGAAAAATTGAGTGTTTATTCAAAACCATTAAAACATGCAATTAAACTGAAAATAATGTACATTATGTGCATAATTAAGCTAAAATTCCTTATATATGCATTATGCATGTTTTTATTCCCAAAAACGTCGAAATGTGCAAATATGCACAGAGAAAGCAGACATATTTGGAATCGGAAAGTAATGAAATGGATAAGTACTAAGTTTGAGCTATGTGCAATGATCCCATAAAAACATGCATTTCCATGCAATTCTTGTCTTTAATAATAACAAATACCCAACATGGTTTTAAAAAAGGATTCTCAACTATTAGTGCCACTAATTATTCATGAAGCGCTGAAAATATGGATCAGTGTTTGTAGATTTATCTAAAGCTTTTGATTGTGTACCATATGAGCTACTATTAAAAATAACTATCAAATTATAGTTTAAAGGAGAAAATAAATAAGATACTGCAGTCTTACTTAGTAAATAATAACAAAGTTGTGAACTTTATTGGGAGTATGGAAATCATTTAAAACTTGTTCAATCATTCAAAATAAATAATCTGGAGCTCCTCAAGGACTTGTCTTAGGACTATTACTTTTTATCATGTATGTCAATGACCTGGTGGAATCCACTGAGCTTAAAGTCACATTTTATGCTGATGACATGTCACTCATTTTTAAAGGTAAAGATTTGATGCAATTAGAGGATATGATTATTCAAAAAGTTTCTCAGCTTTCAAACTATTTGTCCAACAATTCTCTCAAATTAAATCTTCCTACAAAAACCAAACTTATTCATTTTCGAGTCCAGTCAAATAGATGCGAGGAACAAAATAATATAAGTGTAACTTTAGAAAACAAGGTAGATTAGGTGCCTAGTTACAATTTTTTGGGGATATATTTAGACAAACACTAAACATATGAAGAGCATGTAAATGAAGTCTGCAAAAAAATTACAAAAAATGCTTATCTACTAAAATGCTCTGCAAACTACCTCAATTTAGAACAGCTTAGATCTATATATTATTGAATAATATGTGCCCACTTGGAATATGGTATAGAAATTTGGGAGGGTGTGGTGTGACAAAATTAAATAGGCTATTGTTGCTACAGAAGAGATGTATACATTATATTTATCATCTAAAAGTTACTGACACATGTAAGCCATCTTTTAAAAATAATAAAATCTTAACTATCATTGGCATTTATGCATACAAAGTAATTATACCGGCTCAAAACAAACCACCCATTAAAAATACATTCATTCCTATAGTACTAGAGGGAAAGCGAATTCTCATAGGGTGCGCTTAAACAGGGCTGTAACTAAAAAGGATCCTATTATAAAGGGAAATGATATTTTGTAATGCTCTACCAGAAATCATAAAGGATCGTTCAGGAAAATACTCATTTACAAAAGAATTAAAAAAGCATGTAATTGAAAAGTGCACATAATAATAAAAAGGTTTAATTCCTTTATTAACTTCAATTATTTATTAAAGCCTCTAAAAGAAAATTTTTAACCCTATAATAACTGGAAGAGTTATTAAACTAATATTGTATTATTTTGACTAAATGGAAACTTAGAAAATACATGCTATGTGTAAATGGACAGCAATGTACATAGTTTTAAAATTTTGAGACATCTCTTAAATTCTATCTGCATCTTAATCGAATGTAAAATCATTTTATTAAGTTTTTAGAATTTATGACCACACTTTAAAACTATTGTGTATAGAATAATGAAAGAGGGAAGATGTGTTTGTATTTTATATTTGCGTATCTGTGTACTATCTTTGACAATGCTTCATGCTTGTGTAAGTTTATGAGCAATAAAAAGAATAGAATAGGTTTCCTCAGTTGCAAATTTCAATTAAGTTGTTTACTTCACTTGGAACTTCTCCAGAAGGATATAACATGTCTCATTGATTCCAGTTTTGCACCTTCATTAACTGATGTGGCATCCACTTTGTACAAAACTTGCACTGCAAGGCCTTTTATAAAATGCGGAACACTGCTGATGCAGGAATAGCCGTATGACCGTTGTTCAACTTACATCTATCTTGGCGCACAGCTTCTAGCATACTGCTTCTGTGTGTGCTGTCAACTAGTCATCATTGCGCATAGATGAAATCTGGCAGTGATATTCCATAACATTTTATTCCATTAAGCAGGTTTTCAAACATATTGTGACAGTTTTTAACTGTCACTTCACCAATGTTCTCATATTTGGAGGACGTTGTGATGGTCATTTTAGGCTGAAATTAAACTGACCCCAAAATGACTATTATAACGTCCTCCAAACAAAACATGACTAATGTCATTTACTTTCTCCCATGATATCAAGCAACTTTTATTAAAGACATTTCTTTCTACAATGCTTAGTTTTGGAGATACTGTACAGTCTCAACTTAAATGGTCCATCCTATATATAATTATTGAAATCACACTTGCAAAACTGAAAGGTCTTGCATGCACTTTGGGGATGTATTAGTAGTTCATGAGATCAGTCTAGACACCTCTCAAAAAAAGATCTTATCTATGCCACTGCATTTTTGTATTTGTATAGCAACCCCCAAATCTCAAATGATACATTCAGATGTGACATTATTTTAAGGAAATATATTGCGGGTTCATCTGATGTCTGAGGTCTCCTGAATTACCCCACCCTGACAAAAGCATTTTTATGAAAGGTCCTTTATCTGTATGCAACAATGAAAATTCAGATGAATACCAAAACTTGACTTTAAGTCCAGTATCTTTCAAGGAGTGCAATATGAATAAAATCAAAACTACCCTTTGCATGGGAAAATGTGTGTTATTTTGTATACTTTTTTAAAAAATTCTCTTAATAGTGTTGATTAAAATATTAATTTTCTATATATAAATGTGAAATATTCTGATAGAGCTTTGTATAGCTGGAAAACCATAAGAGAGATATATTTACTGTAGAAAAATGCAGAGGTCATTGGACTTTAGGTGCATTGTTTGGCAGAACTTTTTTTAAGTTTGTCATTTTTTTCTTTTCTTTTGCAAGAACTTTTACTATGACATCAAAGCTTATTCCTCTATGCTTCTGATATAAACATTTGAATGATATTTCTACATGTTGTATGCAACTAAGTCTTCTTAGTTAATTGAAAATCATTTCCTTGCAAAAATTTACGTGAATAATTTAATGTATATAGATATAATGCTTTTTGTATGTATACTGTAATATATAATGTATACATGTGAATTTGTAATGTGTAGAAAAAGCCTTGTTAGTGTACACCATAATTTTAATGTAGGAATTGGTAAACACAAACGGGTTGATTAATTAAAGGAAAGCAACTTTTTGAACATCAGAAATTTCACTTGTGTTAATCATGCTATTAAATTACAGCTTGCAAGTTTTAAAGCCAAGCCCTTTTCATTCAGTGTTCGATGAAAACAATGAGTTTTCTTTTTTCTTTCTAGGTTATAAAGCATGACTGCTGACTTGGATGTTCTTCTGCGTGAAGTGGATGATGTAAAACAGGAACTTGCAAGGCATAATGGAGTGAATGTTGATAGCAATGCGATATTTGAATCACTGGAGCTAAATGGTTATAGGGAAAATCGTGTTGAGTTTGTCGTAAGACAGTTCCTTGGTGAAGATGAATTGAATGAGATTGGTATACCTGATCATGATAATGGTATTGAATATGTTGCTGCATTTAATGGAGGAGGTGCAACTATTGATCTAACAATTGATATTGCTGAAAAGAAGATGCCGTTGTTCGATACCAATGGAAGCATTTCAAAAGGAGAAAGTTCTACAGTAACAGAAGATATTATTAATGTTGATTCAGAATCATACTCATCAGATAGCAGTGTGGAGTTACTGACCAAAAAACCTTATGGGAGTTCCAAAGTCAAAAGAAAATATGAGACAACTGCAGAACCAAAGAAAAGAAAGAAACAAAACGACAAAAGCTGTTTTGATTCTAGTGTTCAAGTAATATCATCAGAGTCATCAAAAGATGCAAGTACCTCAGATATTGACAATTACATGGATCTGTATGATATTAACAACAACGATCCAAATAATAATTTTGAACATGAATCTTCATTCCAGCAAGCTCACGCCCTTTCTGCACAGCAGGCGACAGGTGAATCAGAATTCTTGAATCTGCCAAGTACTTCAAAAGCAGACATTAATGCCCCTTCTTGTAGCTTCCAAGCATCTGCAATTACTAATACAAGCTTTAAGTACTCACCAGAAGAGGATTTGCCTAGTGATGATGATGGTGATACACAGCAGCTAAATAATGAAGATTTACTAGAATTAAATCAAGAAGGTATTCGTGAAGAGTTGTTAACAGAAGCAAGATTTATCCATAACCTTGTCCCCCATCAGCACTTGGATGAAATTTTCTCATACTTAGAAGCAAATTTGGATAGTGAAGACAGAATGAATGTAGTATTGCTTAATTTCTTACAAAGAGACAAACAAAGGGATGACAGTGGTCAACAGAAACAGCTTCCTTCCTTACCATTAGCTTCAACATTCTCTGAAAAAGATGATACTGTAACAGCCAGTCATATTACTTATCTAAATGCAGCCAAAAAGACTGATGTAGAGCCAGTTGTTCCTAACCCAGACTGTATTGCAAATACATATTCTGAAGAAGTGGAAATATGTAGCATTTCAGATGATGAACAACCTGCCATCAAAACAAAAATGGACATAGGTATGAATTCAGAAAGTGTAACGGCTGCTGATGACATATCCAAAATTAACATTGATTGTACTCTGGGGACACGGGTTCCAAACGGAATAAGTGCATCTACTCTCTTAGACTTAACTAATAAAGCATTCATAAATGAAGAAAATGTTTTTGTTCAGAAGCACAAAGCTACTCTTATAGAGATGTTTCCCAACCTTCCAAAACAACTCATAGAACAGCAGTGCAAGAAAATAGGATTGGAAGGTGGTTCATTAGAAGGGCTAGTATTGAAGTTGCTGGAAATAGATTCGGAATCTGAAGTTAAAGAAGTTCCACCAGAAGAAAACTTAGCAAGAGAGTTGCCAGAGAGACATTCTGCTGCTGGGAATAGTTCTTCTGCAGTAAGTGTTAATTCTTATCTTACAGAATCTGTTGTTGAGAATACTACCTATGAAGAACAAGAAGAAGAGGAAGAAGTAGAGGAACTTCGATACAAGACACTCCTAGCAATATTTCCAGATGCAGATCCAGATTTTCTAAGGGAAAAAGCTGGTACTCTTCCTCAAGATGACGAAAATTTTAGAAACTTCATCATTACTAATTTGGAGCGAAAAGGGTATCCAAGTCTTAAAGACTATGAGCAACGGCAAGAAAGAGCTGCAATAAAGAAGAAATACAGTGAAGAGTTCTCTGTACAGGCATTCTTAGATGCTTTTCCAGACCCGTTGAATTACTTTAAGGAAAGAAAAAGTTTGTATGATGAAAAAACAAGTAATTATGCCTTTAACTACTTGAAGAATAAATTTCGTTGGTTACGAATGGAAATACTGAAGGAAGTTTATCATAAACATGAACATAACTTGTCAAAAGCTTTTGAGGAATTGCAGAATATACAAAATAGGCATGATAGAAAGAAAAAGGAAAGAAAACAGTTCCGCTTGTCACAGCGTCTGGTTGCAGAATACCCAAAGTTTGATGAACTAGATGTCCCATTCTTACAAGAGGTGAGTACTAAACATATGTTCATACATCATTTAGACAATGTTTTTAATATGTGTATTCAGAGAACTTCAGAAGCTGAAATGTACTGAATGTATACAGGAGAAGCTGAATAGGATTAGTCATTGGCAATATATATGAGGCAGTCGTATTAGAAGTATATTAGAAATGACTTTAGATATAAATGTATACAAGAACCTCATTTAGTGCCCTCATTAATCTGGATTTCCAGCTTTTCCAGATTGATATTTGCTATTTCACCATGAAAACATGTGTGCGTCCTATGACTAATGAATATGAATGTATATGGTTATAAAGTTATAGAGATTGCTGTCTGTTGCACATTCAAGCTAACAATAAGTACCATTACCATGGTCATTGTCACAGAACAGCAAAAGTAAAGTGAGAGGTTATGTTTTCATGACAGTCCTCATAGCGATTTTAGACGTCTCATCTGGATGTCTTTCAGTTCTTTTCTCTCCTGCTTTTGCAGTGATAAAAACTTCTGTCATACATCAAAGTTTGTATTAATTTAACGGTTTGTTTCTGGATTTTCTCTGGTCCCACCTAGTCCAGATACACAAGGATCTTGTGTACACGAAAAGACTCCCCACAAGGGAAGCTCATGTAGCTCACTTCATGCAGTTCTACAGGTGAGCATTGATCTTTCCTTTTCCGAGGCAACAAATGCATTTAAGATAATGCTAGCTGTTTTAACACTGTACAGATGCATTTTCAGTTTCTAAGAGTATGCACAAGGAAATGTAAAGATATAATATCTATTTAAATACTGATACAAGAAACTCCAAGATACTCTGTCTTGTGAAAGCTAAGAAGTTATTTTAAACTTAAGATGTAAATTTAATAAAAATTACACTTGGAACTGTACCTTCAAGTTTCAATATTTTATTACATTTACTATATTCCTTGTAGTGTTAGTAAGTATTGCACCCAAAACATAAAATTAGGCTTCCTACACATAACAAAAGGGAAACGCACTTGGCTGGGAAACAGTTTTCAAAATTCAGAAAAAAATAATATGTATTATGTTACAAGCTGACTTAAGAGACTTGTGCAAACCATTATTTAAAAAACTAAAAATCTTAACTATGCCCCCAGTATATCTCTTTAAGAGTTATTCACCTATATACGTAAAAATTATGACAATTTCTTAGAAAAACAAAACTGACGTCACTACAATACCAGGAGAGAATCTAGCATTTAATTTCCCATGCATAGACTAACCTACTATGATAAAACCTCCTATTGCATGGGTATAAAAGTATACAACATCAGCTGCAACCAATTAAAGATATAAAGACCCAGAATTTGTTCACAAAAAGAGCTAAAATAAATGTTATTACATAAAACATATTACTCCATTCAAGAATTTATGGCTGACGTAATATTATAAACACTAGATTAGATAACTTATTTATATAACTTTATATATTGCATAAATAATACCATGTATACAATTTGCTAAACATGTACATGTTGGAATTAAGGTTTTTTTTTTCCCCCAAAAATTTTTCGACTTTAATTTTTAAGTAACTTTTGGTGATTTGCCAATTTACGGGCTTAGGCACACACTGTAAGTGTTATATGACAATAAAGATTCTTAAAAAGATTCCTGTAATTTTTGCTGGCTAAGTGTGAGTTTACTAGACTATAAGTGGTTTAGATTTGTACATGGTGTTGAAATGTGTGGAATGAGAGTAATTTTTATAAAATGCAGGATAGTTGACTTTTGTCAGGTCATGTATTATAAGTGTACAGATGGGTTGGTTAATTGGTGCAATTTTGTAAGTAAAGGTTGGAAAATAAGAATAGAAAAAGTCTTTGAAAGTTGTATAACACATAATTTTCAGTCTGTTCAAAATTGTATGTGATTCTAAAGTTTTAC
Source organism: Deroplatys truncata (assembly GCA_030765065.1). Taxonomy (NCBI): domain Eukaryota; kingdom Metazoa; phylum Arthropoda; class Insecta; order Mantodea; family Mantidae; genus Deroplatys; species Deroplatys truncata. The sequence continues at coordinate 133,860,290 of CM060975.1, read as the reverse complement.
CCAGTTGGCTAAACAATTTAGATTTGTGCTTAAAATAAAGTTATGAGGTAGTTTACAGAGCCCTGATGGGTAATTCTTCAAATTTCTCCAGAGTTTTCAAACAATGGGAATTGGTATTTATGGTTTAAAAATAAGGAAAGGATAGTTTCTTAAAGCTGTAAGGTACAAAGTATAAAATTATTATCCAGCTTGGTCAAATGGTATATAAAGGGTTGAAAATAAAGACAGTGCATAGAATTTAAAAGACAGTCTATAATTTTCCCTAGATCCTACAGCAAAAAAATGTACAAATTTCTATCCAGGTAGGTCGATTGTGAAGGTCAGTAAGGATAGGTTAATTTTGAAAGTCATGAGAAATGAATAATTTTTGTTGGAATTAAAGCATGTGCATCCAAGTTTTACCAAATTGGTCATAGTGCATATTTATATGTAACTGGAACATATCATTCATTACATGTATTACTTTCTCTACTACGTATAGGTAAGTAGGGGAAGTATTGTATTCCACCCAAAAATTTGATACCGAGATTTCACCGGAAATATATGTTTTGAGGCCCCCTGAATCCAAAAAAAAATTTTGGAAACATGTTTGTGTGTCTGTCTGTGAACAGCATAACTCAACGAACAGTCGGATAAACACCAAACTTTGTATTTAGGTTCACTATCTTCCAGAGATGCAACACGAAGGTTTTCAAGAAAATCCCCCCACCCCAGATTACCCTTTACATGGAACATTTTTCGAAAATTTTAATTTTCTCAAAAACAGCTCTAACGATTTTGATTAAAGTATCATATGTTTTAAGATATTTTTATGACAAATGAAATGTATATCTCAAATTTTCTGGGAATGTCTCCAAAAGTATTCTTCATTGTGAACGACTTTTGCATAACTGATAAACCATAAGAGATAGACATAATTTTACTACACCAGAAATGTATCCCTGGTACATATTGAACCTAAATACCAAGTTTGGTGTTTATCTGATTTTTCGTTTTTGAGTTATGCTGTTCACAGACATACACTCGGACATGTTTCCAAAAATGCTTTATTTTTTTCTAAGTCCTGGATGTGCAAAGAGAATGCAATGCTCCACATAGCAGCCAGTTCTTAAAACTTTTGAATATTGCTTAAAGCCTACCATATTCCCCTACACCTACAAGAAAATTAGCAATAAGTTAAGAGTCTGCAAATGTTTATCTCGATTAACATGAAGTATATGGAGAATAAGCATTTGTAAAAATAGTTTGTACAGGAGTAGAGAAAGTCATGTGAGTGAAACACATCAGATTGTTTTTTTTTTAAAGTTGTAATATAGCTTTTAATGTTTGGTATGCCCAGTAGAGTAAGCGTGTATATTGTAGCGTAGTAGGAGCAGTTTACAAATGCTGTAAGGTAACCTTTCATTTTTGCCAGGTCCTATAGAATAAGTGTATTTTTTCCTAAATTGGTTAAATTGTGGAATTGAAAATATGGTATTGAGTTCTACAGTATAAGTGTACATTTTTTCTAGAGAGGTTTGAGAGTTTTCATTTCTATGCAAGGAGTTGAAAATAAGGGTAGCAGAAGTTTAGGAGTTTCTGAAAGCTCTGGAACAAACACCTTGTAGAGAGTATGCTTGATCATTAAAATAAGATGGCCACCCGTGTAGGCCATTGTTTGTAGTGAGCAGTAGAGGTAGTATAGTAATTAAACATTAAAATGTACATATTGAACAAGAGTCTCATCTTGTGCGAAGAAAAATGTAATTCACAAAAGTAAATGCAGAAAATATAAATAATGATTATGGGCTGGATTGTAAAAATAGTGTATTATAAACATTCACTTGGGGCACATGTATTAATAAAATCGGCTACTGCTCACAGTATTACGCATGAAATGCTAACATAGAAAAGTAGAACATTCAACTTTTTGGAAACTTTAAACCAATATGCCCATTTTATCATTGGTATTATTATATTCTTTCACACTCATGCCCATCATGTCATGTAGTCAAAGATATTAGATTGTGTTAAGTTATTTAAATGGAAATTACTATTATTGTCTCAGTTAAGAAGTAGAAGGGAGCCCCAAATAAACACCCCTCAAAAAATAAATAAATTAATCTGAAAACAAAAGTAAACTCCTATATATGATCACAAAAGAAATATATTAATCCTAATATAATTCTGGAGTTGGCAAAGATAATTTGGCATATAAAACACAGAAGAGCTTCAAGGAATATTATTTGTTAGTGGATGGAAAATGGGAATGAACAACTAAAATGACATCCTATGAATACATTCTTTTAAGCAAATAGAAATGTTAAAATAATATTCTGCCTCTTTCTTGTATAATGTTGCACTCTCCAGGATGTATTCAAGGATATAAGTAATTTTGGCAATTCATTCACTCACTCTTGAGTGCCAAATATTGTTGTTACCCATATGTAATGACACCTCTAGCCTTGGGTAATTTAATTTATATTTATAAAGCGATCCGGGGGTCCTACTGCCAAAACATGTACCTATTGTTTGGTTTAATGAAACTAAGACATTTATGAACTTGGCAAACTTCATCAAATTGTTTCATACTTTAAACTCCTCATTTTAAACCACAAGCCTACGTGCTGTCCTGTAACAGGATGTAATACCGCATGACTAGGTTTAAACACATACAGCCAAGAGGAAGGGACAGCGCCCCAGAGGATTCATATAAATAGTCTGACAACGGATAATAAGCCGGACTCTTGTCTTGTTAGTGCTAAGCAACTTCATGATGCTCTGCCAGCTGAAGGGTGTGGCCCTTCTACGTCTCTTCATACTAAGTGAGTAACGAGTATTAGTCTGTACTTTGGTTTACTGCCAGAATCATAACTTATCTTAAAGAAACCAAATCAGTGAGCTATCTCATTTAGGGAACTAGTATTGTACAGGAAATAACTTTGTATTGTTATTAGTCATAGGTAGGTGTAGCATTAGTAGTTAGGGATATTTACCATGTTACAATTCTTGCTTCGCATTCACTTATTTTATTAAATATATTTTCACTAATGTTAGATAAGTATTTTGAGTCATTGAATTGCTAAACCCCAACTTCCTCCAATAAGAGCACCTATCACTATACTTGGTATATTAAGGTTTTAAATGATTGAGCTCATTTAAAAATTTCATTTATTATTTTATGAAAGCACATGATGCAAAAGAAAAATACTTAAAAATACAAATAAAAGTAAATATAAAAGTGATGACAAGTGTTCTACAATAAAAACACTAGTTCCAAAAAATACCAGCAGCCACTTTTTACTTTCTCTACTACGTAGAGTAAGTAGGGGAAGTATTGTATTCCACCCAAGAATTTGATACCAAGATTTCACTGGAAATATATGTTTTGAGACCCCCTGAATCCCAAAAAAGCATTTTTGGAAACATGTCCTTGTGTGTGTCTGTGAACAGCATAACTCAGAAACGAACAGGCAGATAAACACCAAATTTGGTATTTAGGCTCAGTATCTTCCAGAGGTATGACACGAAGGTTTTCAAGAAAATCCCCCCACCCCAGATTACCCTTTACATTAAATATTTTTCGAAAATTTTAATTTTCTCAAAAATGGCTCTGACGATTTTGATTAAAATATAATATATGTTTAAGATACTTTCGTGACAAATAAAACGTATATCTTGAATTTTCTGGGAATGTCTCCAAAAGTTTCTTCATTGTGAACGACTTTTGCATAACTGGTAAACCATAAGAGATAGATAAAATTTTACTACACAAAAAATGTAGATCGCATTAAAATACACAATTTATGACATATGCATTTTTTTGTTGTTGAGTGAACCATTTTCGAGATATTGCTTGTTATTCCCTTAAATTTTTTAATACTTACTTTCTCAAATGGGAATTCGTTATTCATTTTTTTTTTTTTTTGTCTTGGATATGCAAAGAGTATTAATAGCTATTAAGAGATATGTGTATGCTTAGAGGCTACGTTATTTTTATATTGCCGTTGCAAACACAAAACAAGGGGAACATAGTATGCCTTAATAGGTAGTCAAATATTTTTAGACCTGGTCGCTATGTGTAAAATGTAATTCTCTTTGCATGTTAAAAGACCCTTTCTGCAAATGTTTATCTCGATTAATATGAAATTGATGGAGAATAAGAGTTTGTAAAAATAGTTTGTACAAGTGTAGAGAAAGTCATGTGAGTGTAACACATCAGAGTTTTCACTTAGATGTACCTGTTCTTTTCCAAATACATTTTTTTCTCATAATGAAATCTCAGACTTTTGTTGGTAGGCTGTGCCTATTACACAGGCCTGTGAAGATTTTTCGACATGGAGTATTTTACATGGTCAAAATGGATGCTCTGATTTCGAAAATAATAATAGTTTTTGCGTATCACGTACAGATTTTGAACAATTCTGTTTCAAAGCAAAATTTAAAGTTCAATGCGCTAGTATTAACATCACTGCATATCTGACTTACAGCATGGTTGATTAGAATACGTAAACATGCTAAATCATATGATGGCATGTTGTATCTATGTCCAGCTCTGTTTACAGGTAATTTTGAACCTATCTAATAAACATTTATTTCCTAAGATATCAACAGGAACCTATCTTAGAATCCTCAGTACAGTTTTAAACTTCTCAGCGGGTCTGTTTTGAAGCCGTATTGTGTTGTGAATTTTATTTGTGGAAAAAATGGCAAGTTTGAGTGTTTTAAGTGGTATATGTAGTAGGGGCTGTGTGAACAATCCTAACAATTTCTGTTATGTCTGTGCGTGTTATGTGATAAAGCAGCAGAAAAGAAACATCTCTGCATTTATCAAGAGTTTGTATCTGGTCTATTTTAAAATTAAATTAGGAGATCAAGACAAGCATTTTGCTCCTCATATTGTGTGTAATAGTTGTGTAGAAATCTAAGACAGTGGTACTAGGGAGTTCATTCATCTATGCCCTTTGGTGTTCCTATGATATGGTGCAGACAGCAAAATAATTTTAATGACGTATTTTTGTCAGTGTAATATATCTGGATTCAGTAGGGAAAACAATGCAGGTATTATATATACAAACCTGCCATCAACAATTAGGCCTGTGCCTCTTGGACCTGATGTTTCTGTTTCACCACCTACGGTATTACCAGAGAGTAGTATTGATACTTTGAGGTAGAAGATGATTTAAATTGGTCCCCAGACTTAGAAGAAGACATTCCAAATCCATTGAGTCAGTCAGAATTAAATGATTTGGTGCGTGATTTGGGTCTTAACAAAGAAAAAAGTGAACTTTTAGGACTTGGAAAACTTTCTACTGGTACAAACATTGAGAAGAAGAGTTCTAGAAATATTTTGTAAAGGAAGGAAAACTAATGTATTGTGATATCCCTTTGATAGGTTGTCTTGAAACAGCTTACAAAGCAAAAGATTGGCGTCTATTTATTGAATCAAGCAAGAGAAGTCTGAAAGGTGTTCTACTGCACTATGACTATGTTTGCTTTTGTTCCAATAGCTCACTGTACATTCCTTAACGAAACGTACTCAAATTTGTATACTGCTCTAGAAAAAATTAAATATAATGAACATAAGTGGTACGTGTGCTGTGATCTTAAAGTGTGCAGTATTTTGTTGGGCCAACAAGCAGGGTACATGAAATTCTCAAGCTTTTTGTGTGAATGGGACTCTAGAGCCAGAGAAAGACACTGGGGTGAAACTAATTGGCCAAAAAGAAAAGATTTAGTGCCAGGGACAAAAAATGTAATAAATCACCCGCTGATTGACTCACAAAGGGTTTTACTACCCCTTACATATCAAATTAGGAATAATCAAGCAATTTGTCAAAGCTTTGGACAAATGTGGTCCATGTTTTCAACATCTTACTCCATTGTTGTCTGAATCAAAAGTGAAAGGAGGCAGTTTTGACGGCCCACAGATTTGCAAACTCATTACTGACCTTCATTTTGGAAATATCATGACAGGCATAGAGCTTCAAGCTTGGGACTCATTCAATGAAGTTATAGACAACTTTCTGGGTAATGTTAAAGATAACCAATATGAGCATATTGTTAAAACCATGCTCGAAGAGATAAAGGCATTCGGATGCAATATGAGCTTAAAATTGGATTTTCTGCATTTGCACCTTGAATTTATTCTGAAAATATGGAAGCGTTAAGTGAAGAACAGTGAGAGAGATTCCACCAGGACATAAGATGGAACCAAGATAGAAATAAGGTACGAAGGTCGATTGGACGTCTCCATGATGACTGACTTCTGTTGGTGTTTAATTAGGGACAACCCTCGCCAGGACTACAAACGCAAGTCAACTCAGCATTTGTTTTAAACAAAGGGAGGAAAAATGAAATCATAAGGTATGTTTGAAATTTCTTAGTTCAATGTAAACTGTTGCATTTGTAGAATTGAGATTGTTTCTAAGTTTGCATGATTTCATGCATTTTAAGTTGTACTTGAAAACTAGAAATAATCTTAAATATTACATATTTCCTTTCTGCATGCCAAAAAGCGATATGTGATACAAAAAAATAGAAAGCAGATTTGAATTCAGCATACCAAAACTAGGTTTACAGATGTTTAACCCCGTGCTGCAGAAAAAAAATTTAAATTCGCAGGCCTGTGTTATTAATTGTTCTATTAGGTTTGCTGTATTGATTCTTTTTCCACAAATAATGCACATGCAAGTTAGATGATAGGCCTAGATTTCAAAATATGCTGATAATCATGACTGAAAAATTGCTACTAACCTTAAAAGTTAACTACATTTTTAAAGATGGATGTGTTGTAATTCAGAAAAATATCATTGAGTTTGTATTTTTAATGTAAACATGCATTGAAGAATCATTCGGAGGTCTGGAAATACTAATTTACACGGTTTTGGAAAGTAACCTTTGGTTAGGTTAGGTTATAGGCATGTTACCAAACGCCAAAGACTTTTACATATTTATATACCTATGTAGCTATTTAAAGCTTATAGAGTTGGTTACCTATAAGACTAAAAACTAAGCATGGAAAATGGATGCATTACACATATACATTGATTGCAACATTACAAACTGAGATACTCACAAAAGACTATATATGAACAGTGCCCTTCAAACATGAGCAATTGAATAGTAATTAGGTTATATTTGTATGCTCATCTAGATTGTAATTTTAAAGCAAATATTAGTGGACTGGCCTCTGAGTTTCTGGCCGGTGGAAAATTCTCCCTTTTAATGGCTTTTAACCACTGTTTTTCAAATTTATCCTTTGGGAACTTGAATACTTTGACTTTGCTGCTATTTTCATAACTTCCTATGCAGTGGGGAACACTGCACTTAAAAATCATTGTTGAAAACATAAATACCAAATTGTCTTATATTAGTTGCCCAAACATGTTTAATTTTCACTAAATTCAGTAATAGCTGCAATAGTCTCTTTAGCATGCATAGCATAATTGAAATGGCCATTTTGTTTTCCACGAAAACAATAGTCAGGCCTATATACTTTAGATGATGTTGCTAGAACAGAGGTTCATTTTTGCTAGGCTGTATAACTCAAATGTCCAAAATGTTGTCAGAATCGTATTAAAGTATTTCCAAATAAAAATGAAATGCTTAATAAATTGCGAGGGAAATTCCATGATAAATTACAACAGATCACCTCCCCTTCAATCAACAAATGTTAAAGACCTCTCCTTTTATGCCTTTAGGCTGAAATGTTCACAATAAATGGGGAGAGGGGCTCCTCTTGACTGATATTCATATTCACTGATACTGTGGTGAAGTTAGGCGACATGATGAACCCCTCTCCCTCAATCTTAAACACACAAGTAATTTGATTTACATATTTGCCAAAGATTGTAGCTGAGCGTTCTTAAGAGGTGTGTTATAATATTTTTCTTTACAAAGTGCATAACATAAGCTATTTTATAATCTAATAGAAAACATAATTATACAAGTTTGTGGTTCTTTTGTTTCCAAAAACTAATAGGAAAAGGAGTAAATGTTGGCATTGATGCCGAGTTGAAGAAATGTAAACAATAAATTCAAATAGTCAATATTTTGTGTTGTTTCCCTTAAAGCTGAGAAACTTGGATTAGTGTATTTTGGTAATGCATTGAGTGCAAAAGGTAGCTAAATGTAGTCAGTATTTTCTTTCTGCAGCCAAATTTTGTGGAAAAGTATGTGCAGACAAATATGTCATCTTTTTGTACTGCAATCTAGTAAATTATCTACCCATCTCTAATATCAAGTATTGTCTCCTTATTAGTTCCTTCTTACATTCTTTTTGTTTTGAGGTGAGGTAAATAATAATGTTTAGAAAGAATATCTGTAGTTTTAATTTGAAAGTTTTATAATTTTTATGAGATTAACAGAATTATAGAAGGGTGGATCTAATATAAATGGAAATTAAATACTAAGGGTTCAGACACTGAATGAACTGCTTTGTGACCTTGGAATAGGTAATGGTGTGGCTGTCTGGAGGCATTCCTCTGTTGACTGTTGATCACTTGCAAGTCGCTTCTCTCATCAGCACAATGAGCAAGCAAAAACCAATTAAATTGTTGGCGCCCTTTAACTACTATGGTTTTTAGCGTCCCATTGTATATTGGGCATGAAAGACCAGAATTTTGTTCAGAGGCCTCTTTATGAGGCTTGAGGTTCTTTTACATGCCGTAAATCTATGACATGGGACCACCGACTTTAATTTCCTTCTGAAGGAAGCCTTGCTAAGGATTTTTACGCCTGAGAAAATCCTTTGCCCTCCACCGGGTTCGAACCCTGGAGAGCAAGCAGAAGGTACACACGTTTGTAGCAATGCATTATCATCACCAGGAAAGATGTAAAGCCACCCAGAATTTTGAGAAGATTGCAATCACACCTTATTCTTTCAAAGACTCAAGTGTGTGAAATGTAAAAATAAATTTTCAGTGGGAAGGGAAGCTGTGGAAAATGAGCCCCATCAACGACTGCAGACAAGCACTGCCATGGAAAGCAAGTTTGTTAGGTGGAAAGATGCTCACAGCTATATTTTGGGACTCAAGAGGGCATTTTAATGGTGGACTCTTCATGGAAGAAGAACAATAAATGCTGCCTACTACTGCAGGTTTAAGTTGGGGCAAAAGCTAGTTATTGTAGCAAACATCAACAATCCATCCAAAACATCACTCTCATTCACAACAATGTGAAATTACATGCAGGTCCATTAATGTATGTAAAGCTGTAAGAGATTCACTGGCCAATTCTGAAACACCCTCCTTGTAGTCCAAATTTATTCCTGTGTATCATTTTTCAGACTGTTTAAGAGTCATTGGGAAAATGCAATTTGATGATAGGAGTTGATACTTTAATACGATTCTGACAACATTTTGGACATTTTGGGTTATACAGCCTAGCAAAAGTGAACCTCTGTTTTAGCAACATCATCTAAAGTATATAGGCCTGACTATTGTTTTCGTGGAAAACAAAATGGCCATTTCAATTATGCTATGCATGCTAAAGAGACTATTGCAGCTATTACTGAATTTAGTGAAAATTAAACATGTTTGGGCAACTAATATAAGACAATTTGGTATTTATGTTTTCAACAATGATTTTTAAGTGCAGTGTTCCCCACTGCATAGGAAGTTATGAAAATAGCAGCAAAGTCAAAGTATTCAAGTTCCCAAAGGATGGAAATTTGAAAAACAGTGGTTAAAAGCCATTAAAAGGGAGAATTTTCCACCGGCCAGAAACTCAGAGGCCAGTCCACTAATATTTGCTTTAAAATTACAATCTAGATGAGCATACAAATATAACCTAATTACTATTCAATTGCTCATGTTTGAAGGGCACTGTTCATATATAGTCTTTTGTGAGTATCTCAGTTTGTAATGTTGCAATCAATGTATATGTGTAATGCATCCATTTTCCATGCTTAGTTTTTAGTCTTATAGGTAACCAACTCTATAAGCTTTAAATAGCTACATAGGTACATAAATATGTAAAAGTCTTTGGCATTTGGTAACATGCCTATAACCTAACCTAACCAAAGGTTACTTTCCAAAACCGTGTAAATTAGTATTTCCAGACCTCCGAATGATTCTTCAATGCATGTTTACATTAAAAATACAAACTCAATGATATTTTTCTGAATTACAACACATCCATCTTTAAAAATGTAGTTAACTTTTAAGGTTAGTAGCAATTTTTCAGTCATGATTATCAGCATATTTTGAAATCTAGGCCTATCATCTAACTTGCATGTGCATTATTTGTGGAAAAAGAATCAATACAGCAAACCTAATAGAACAATTAATAACACAGGCCTGCGAATTTAAATTTTTTTTCTGCAGCACGGGGTTAAACATCTGTAAACCTAGTTTTGGTATGCTGAATTCAAATCTGCTTTCTATTTTTTTGTATCACATATCGCTTTTTGGCATGCAGAAAGGAAATATGTAATATTTAAGATTATTTCTAGTTTTCAAGTACAACTTAAAATGCATGAAATCATGCAAACTTAGAAACAATCTCAATTCTACAAATGCAACAGTTTACATTGAACTAAGAAATTTCAAACATACCTTATGATTTCATTTTTTCCTCCCTTTGTTTAAAACAAATGCTGAGTTGACTTGCGTTTGTAGTCCTGGCGAGGGTTGTCCCTAATTAAACACCAACAGAAGTCAGTCATCATGGAGACGTCCAATCGACCTTCGTACCTTATTTCTATCTTGGTTCCATCTTATGTCCTGGTGGAATCTCTCTCGCTGTTCTTCACTTAACGCTTCCATATTTTCAGAATAAATTCAAGGTGCAAATGCAGAAAATCCAATTTTAAGCTCATATTGCATCCGAATGCCTTTATCTCTTCGAGCATGGTTTTAACAATATGCTCATATTGGTTATCTTTAACATTACCCAGAAAGTTGTCTATAACTTCATTGAATGAGTCCCAAGCTTGAAGCTCTATGCCTGTCATGATATTTCCAAAATGAAGGTCAGTAATGAGTTTGCAAATCTGTGGGCCGTCAAAACTGCCTCCTTTCACTTTTGATTCAGACAACAATGGAATAAGATGTTGAAAACATGGACCACATTTGTCCAAAGCTTTGACAAATTGCTTGATTATTCCTAATTTGATATGTAAGGGGTAGTAAAACCCTTTGTGAGTCAATCAGCGGGTGATTTATTACATTTTTTGTCCCTGGCACTAAATCTTTTCTTTTTGGCCAATTAGTTTCACCCCAGTGTCTTTCTCTGGCTCTAGAGTCCCATTCACACAAAAAGCTTGAGAACTTCATGTACCCTGCTTGTTGGCCCAATAAAATACTGCACACTTTAAGATCACAGCACACGTACCACTTATGTTCATTATATTTAATTTTTTCTAGAGCAGTATACAAATTTGAGTACGTTTCGTTAAGGAATGTACAGTGAGCTATTGGAACCGAAGCAAACGTAGTCATAGTGCAGTGGAACACCTTTCAGACTTCTCTTGCTTGATTCAATAAATAGACGCCAATCTTTTGCTTTGTAAGCTGTTTCAAGACAACCTATCAAAGGGATATCACAATACATTAGTTTCCCTTCCTTTACAAAATATTTCTAGAACTCTTCTTCTCAATGTTTGTACCAGTAGAAAGTTGTTCCATGTCCTAAAAGATTCCTTTTTTGTTCAGCCTTGAACCTAAAAGTTCACTTTTTTCTTTGGTAAGACCCAAATCACGCACCAAATCATTTAATTCTGACTGACTCAATGGATTTGGAATGTCTTCTTCTAAGTCTGGGGACCAATTTAAATCATCTTCTACCTCAAAGTATCAATACTACTCTCTGGTAATACCGTAGGTGGTGAAACAGAAACATCAGGTCCAAGAGGCACAGGCCTAATTGTTGATGGCAGGTTTGTATATATAATACCTGCATTGTTTTCCCTATTGAATCCAGATATATTACACTGACAAAAATAAGTCATTAAAATTATTTTGCTGTCTGCACCATATCATAGGAACACCAAAGGGCATAGATGAATGAACTCCCTAGTACCACTGTCTTAGATTTCTACACAACTATTACACACAATATGAGGAGCAAAATGCTTGTCTTGATCTCCTAATTTAATTTTAAAATAGACCAGATACAAACTCTTGATAAATGCAGAGATGTTTCTTTTCTGCTGCTTTATCACATAACACGCACAGACATAACAGAAATTGTTAGGATTGTTCACACAGCCCCTACTACATATACCACTTAAAACACTCAAACTTGCCATTTTTTTCCACAAATAAAATTCACAACACAATACGGCTTCAAAACAGACCCGCTGAGGAGTTTAAAACTGTACTGAGGATTCTAAGATAGGTTCCTGTTGATATCTTAGGAAATAAATGTTTATTAGATAGATTCAAAATGACCTGTAAACAGAGTTGGACATAGATACAACATGCCATCATATGATTTAGCATGTTTACGTATTCTAATCAACCATGCTGTAAGTCAGATATGCAGTGATGTTAATACTAGCGCATTGAACTTTAAATTTTGCTTTGAAACAGAATTGTTCAAAATCTGTACGTGATACGCAAAAACTATTATTATTTTCGAAATCAGAGCATCCATTTTGACCATGTAAAATACTCCATGTCGAAAAATCTTCACAGGCCTGTGTAATAGGCACAGCCTACCAACAAAAGTCTGAGATTTCATTATGAGAAAAAAATGTATTTGGAAAAGAACAGGTACATCTAAGTGAAAACTCTGATGTGTTACACTCACATGACTTTCTCTACACTTGTACAAACTATTTTTACAAACTCTTATTCTCCATCTATTTCATATTAATCGAGATAAACATTTGCAGAAAGGGTCTTTTAACATGCAAAGAGAATTACATTTTACACATAGCGACCAGGTCTAAAAATATTTGACTACCTATTAAGGCATACTATGTTCCCCTTGTTTTGTGTTTGCAACGGCAATATAAAAATAACGTAGCCTCTAAGCATACACATATCTCTTAATAGCTGGTTGCTAGGATTAATACTCTTTGCATATCCAAGTCAAAAATAATGAATAACGAATTCCCATTGGAGAAAGTAAGTATTGAAAAATTTAAGGGAATAACAAGCAATATCTCGAAAATGGTTCACTCAACAAAAAAAATGCATATGTCATAAATTGTGTATTTTAATGCGATCCACATCTTTTGTGTAGTAAAATTTTGTCTATCTGTTATGGTTTACCAGTTATGCAAAAGTCGTTCACAATGAAGAAACTTTTGGAGACGTTCCCAGAAAATTCAAGATATACGTTTTATTTGTCACGAAAGTATCTTAAACATATGATATTTTAATCAAAATCGTTAGAGCCATTTTTGAGAAAATTAAAATTTTCGAAAAATCTTCCATGTAAAGGGTAATTTGGGGTGGGGGGATTTTCTTGAAAACCTTTGTGTCGTATCTCTGGAAGATACTGAGCCTAAATACCAAGTTTGGTGTTTATCCGACTGTTCATTTCTGAGTTATGCTGTTCAGACAGACAGACACACACACGGACATATTTGCAAAAATGCATTTTTTGGATTCAGGGGGCCTCAAAACATATATTTTTGGTGAAATCTCAGTATCTAATTTTTGAGTGGAATACAATACTTCCCCTACTTACTACAGGTAGTAGAGAAAGTAAAATCTGATGTGTTAAACTCACATGACTTTTTCTACTCTTGTACAAACTATTTTTACAAACTCTTATTCTCCATCTATTTCATATTAATCGAGATAAACATTTGTAGAAAGGGTCTTTTGGCATGCAAAGAGAATTACATTTTACACATAGCGTCCAGTTCTAAAAATATTTGACTACCGCTTAAGGCCTACTATGTTCCCCTTGTTTTGTATTTGCAATGGCAATATAAAAATAATGTAGTCTCTAAGCATACACATATCTCTTAATAGCTGGTTGCTAAGATTAATACTCTTTGCATATCCAAGACAAAAAATGAATAACGAATTCCCATTTGAGAAAGTAAGTATTGAAAAATTTAAGGGAATAACAACAGGATGCTATATGCTAGCATTAGAACTCCATCCTGTTTCCATGCAATCACAAGAAACAACTGAATGTTGACAGGACTTCCAAGTGAATGACCAAGAAATGAACTATTTGAACCTTTAATAACGGATATCTCAGAAATGTAGAATTTTCTGGGAATAGTCTGTGAAGTCCTCTTTATTCTCAATGACGTTTGTATAATTAGTAAACTATAAGAGCTAGACAAAATCTTAGTACAGAAAAAATGTATATCTCATTAAAGCACAGAATTTGTCATATAAAATTTGTTGTGGCATTAACCATTTTCAAGATATTCTTTATTATTAGTTTGAATTTTCAAATATTTTATGTCTCTCAACTGCAAATAATTTTGTTTCTTCTTTCTCTCTCTCTCACTCACTCACTTTCTATCTATCTTGTGTTCAAGAATTTAAAAACCATTGTACTGTGACCAGCTTTGAAAATACAATAGACTGTCACTTTAGTCTACTGTATTTTTCTTATACATACAACAAAATGAGGAATGAAGGTTTATCGCTATTAACAAGAAGTAGATAGAAGAATAAGGTTTTGTAAGAATACTTTGTAGAAGAGTAAGCATAGAATATCACATGAATGCAACACATCAGAGTTTTAAAGAAATGGAACAGACTCATTTCCCTAAAACCAATGTGTTACACATAATTTGCTATTGAATTTTCCACATTATCATAATTTTGTTAGACTTCCTGTACTTCATCTGATAGCTCGTCTCACTTGTGTCACCACCCTTATGTCACAGGGCTGCCCATGGGGGTGAATCATGGCGCAAGTTGCGCCCTTAGGAGCATTTTTTGGGAATACAAAAATATTGAAGTAATGCATGCAGGTAATATAAATACAATTATTACAGTTTTTAATCAAGTACTGTAATTGTTAATACAGTTTGTATCTTTTAGTTTGTTAATCTAAATGTGCTGTATTCCCCCAAAAAGTAATGTTAAATACAGTTCATACTGTATGGTATAATGTGGTGTATGAAATCATAATTTTGGAAGTTTATAAAAGGAACAATGACATTATAGGTAATCATGTAGTTGTTCAGAACATATAGCATTATTACACTTGCTGTATTGGTCTATTTAAATAGATGCAATAGGGTACATTGAAATACCAAGTAATAAAATACACCATCTGACATATATTTTTGTCTGTACTTTTTGCTGTAAATATTACAATTTTTTTATTGATTTCTTTTTTTCTTGTTATTATTTCTTTAAGCTTTTATTGTGTACCCATATCACAATAGCTACTACAGTACCTTAAGACAGCCCCTTTGTGAAGCTTTCCAGCAACATAGAAAAGGAACTAGATAATTTAAATTGGGCTCTCAGAAAACTGGGGGGAGGATGATTGTTTTGGGAGGAATGAGCCCCCTGCTGTGTCATGCAGGTCAAAATTAGTAAGGTAAGTTGCATTAAAATACAATGGGTGACCAAGCAGGGCATTAAGTGATGCCTCTAATAACGGAAAGGAGGAGTTAGATGGTAAAGAAATGTTGATGATCAGTAAATCATGGCTCTTATTGGTTGAAATCTTTCACAATCTTGCACTTAATTGATCCACACCAGCTGGCATACCTATGTGTGGAATAGTCCCAGTAATCAGCAAGATATTGAAAAATGTACATTATTAATGTATTTCCTGACTTCTATGGCTTGTTTCCTAATATAATTTTGTAGAAAACTTGTGTTTAATGTTTGACTACTACCTCCCTTCATATATTTTGTTTATCTTTCACAGAAACCTAAAAACAATAGCTGGAAAGTGTTGATGATGTCTTTAATGTCCTTTTGCAGATTGCATTTCTAGATCACAAAGATGAAATCGATGCACATTTGAAGGAGAAAGCAGAAAGGCGACAGAAAGCTTTTGAAGAAGTAAGTAAAAGCAAAAGGCAGAGTATCTATGAATTAATGCATTAACAACCATGCAGATACATTTTGTAAGATTAAAAAATATGATAATTAAAAAATCTCAATTGGGGCGTATTACTGATTTCTGAATCTTAAAAATTTAAATGCATTTTAAATTGTTGCTGATGCATTCTTTTTCAATTGTAGGTATCTAGCATTACATGAAGGCATTATTTGTTTGTAAATACTCTGTATGCTCAAGCTTGAAGAGAGCTTGCAATACTTTAATGAAACACAGCGCATCTTAGTGTTTTATCACAAAAATGTTTCACTTATTGGTGTCTGAACAAATGTATTTAGTTAGGTTGTCCTTTGGCAGAAGTTCATAATTAATAACCTCATCTCAGTGTCCATAAATGAAGATGTTTTTCCTAGGTTAAAAGTTCATTGCTACACCACATGTGTTTCAAAAGTTTTGGAGCAACCCCAGTTAAAGAATGCTTGGCTACGTCAGATTTTTTGTTTTGTTTTGTTTTTGTTTGTTCACTTTTGTGCTTTATATATCCAAACTTTTTTGACTCTTGTTTTTAATTTTCCTTGAGTTTTTCCAACAAGAATTGTGTTGCAATCTAGGCGGTTTAATCCAAAAATTCCTGAACTTTTCACAGTTAACATGGTAACTTTACTTTTGAGGTTAATAATAAATATAAAGGTCCCTATTTAATTTTTGGGGTTCTACTAAATAGGAGGATATAATCCATCGACTCCATTACTTTTTAATTTGGTTTTCTCCACTCTCAATACAAAGTTGCATTAGACCTCTATGTTATAGGGGCAGTGTGTTTGCTTCACCAGCTCAAAGGTCCTGAGTTGGAATCGTAGTTGAAGTTACCTGGATATGGTGTGTTGCGGGGGGTTTTCCAGGGTACCTTTAACCTTTGTGAACCCTGGGCTCAATTGAGTATCTTTTCACCTGCTTCAGATCTGCTACCTGGTTGAAGGACATTAAAGAAAAGTTGCATCCTCTAGTATCAATCTTGGAAATAACCATTCATTCTTCTGTAGAGTTTCTATTTGACTCCTCAGCATCTCCCCAGAGGTTTCTTTCAATTTTATCCTGTTGAATATGCTGTGTAAACATCCAGAAACAAGGATTTTGTTATACTCTGGTTTACTTTTCTATCACAGCGGAGGGAGTCTCATTGGGAGTCTTATCAATTAGATAGGTTGCTGGAAGAATTGCTTCTCCCCACAATTCTTTAAGAAATATCCGTTAGCATTATTTTGATCTTCGCTTTCCCATTTTGTCCTGGCATTTAAAGAAATATAAATTCTTACCTTAATTCCATTAGCTTTACAGTAACTCAGCATTTTATTATTGTAATTCCATTAGCTTTACAGTAACTACCATCTTATTATTGACACTCTTTCCCATTGTCACATTTTGAATCTATGCATTCTAGAATTAAAATGAGAGTATACATTTTTGTCCTGAGCTATGATGCAGTGGGCTGGAGCATGGTGCTCTGGTTCCCAACCACGGAATGCTCCCAGGCTCACTCCCACTTGTGGTGGTGCCAATGACTCCAGCCTCGAGAGCCAACATTATTCCGGCTAGGAGATCTGTGATGCTGGCCACATCTCCCTGTATCAGTTGGATGATTGTCCATCTCTGCAGTGTTAATGTGGGACCAGCAGTTGGGTTGGCAGGCCAAGGCCCTTCCTGGGCCATAGCCTGGAGGGGTATACATTTTCAAAGTATTTTTTAAAGCATGCACACATCTCTTGCTTTATTTCCAGTCAGATAAATAATTGAAAAATGTGCAGAGTCATCAAAAAAGTTAAATAAATGTTACTTCAGGTTCAGTTTATACATTTATTTTATGATACAGAAGCCATAATCAGCAAACCACTTTAAGGAGGTTAATTTTAACCTTTCTACATAAATCAATAGGAATAAATTCAAGGTATCTGTATGTTATAATTTGTTTCCTGAAAAGGTTTGTTTATGCTTCAAATAGGTTTTATCCAGATATTCTCTACAGCTATTACATTCATTATCTTTCTCTATAAAACTGATTATAACTTAACCTTCTTAGAAGGATTTTCTAATCAACAATGCCATAGCATATCACAATACTGCACACAGTATCCTTTAATAGCAACAACTCTGCTGGGAAGTTGAATCAGACTTGAAAATTCAATGCATGATTGAGGCTCAAACCTTGGATCTTCAGCTCTCCATGCTGATGCTCTTCCCACTTGAGCTACCATGACAAGATATCCATACATACATTAAATCCTCCATTAGATATTTCTAATATTTGAGATCGCCTTGAAGGTTTACCAGGATACTTGAATCCAATAAGAGAATTTAATTTGTCTTTGGGGGTATCTCAAGTGGCAAAAGCATCAGCATGGAGAGCTGAAGATCCATAGTTTTGAGTCCTGACCATGACATTCAATTTTTCAAACCTGATTCAACTTTCCAACTTAGCACCTGCACATGTTTAGTGTGAAAGAACAATTATAAATACACAAATTAACCCTAATAATAGTTAATATAAAGTCTGAAAATGTAAAGTTCTTCCAACATTGCAAGTCACTTTTGAAATATGCCATCACTTAATATTTAAGATCACCTGAAGGTGTACCAGGATACTTGAATCAAATGGGAGGATTTAATGAATGTATGGGTATCTAGCCATGGTAGCTGAAGCAGTAAGAGTATCAGAATGGAAAGGTGAAGATCCATGGTTTGATTTCCAACCATTGCAATAATTTTTCCAAGTTTGATTTTAGCTTTCTAACTTGATGTAGTACTTATAGCTGGTGTGGGAAAAAAAAATTATCAAAACACAAATTAACTTTGCTGTTTGTTAGTTCAAATTTGAAAATTCCATTTATATAAGATACCTTAATTATGTTATGCTTCTATAAATAACTAACCTTATTATTTTCAAATTTAATTTGTAAACTTGCTTTCTGTCTTTTTCCTAGCAAAATCAAGTTACATTATAGGAATGTATAGTACATTAACAACTTTGCAGTCTTCACTTACAGTGTCTGGGGTTTTTGTGGCAGCTAATATTTCTGCTGCTGTAGCAATATTGTTTTGATTTGATTCTTGAGTACCATCATTCCATCGTTGAAGTAGTTTTCACTGTTACTAGGTGATTCGTTGCTCCTGGTTCACAGTGAACTCCATAAATTCAGGACTGCACAACATCTAATTCTAAAAATTCTGAATGTGAATTACACAGATCTTGAGCTTCTTAATAGGTATCTTCGGCCTTGAAAATAGTTGCTTTCTTGGTACCAAACTTTTTACTGCATTTGAATTGATACTATAACTTTTTGTGCAAATTTTACTCGCTGGTAACATACTAAATAAAATTATTTCATGTATAAGGTTTTTTTTATGCATTTACAAATTTTGAGGTCTAGCAAAATGGTTGTTAGAACCATGTAACCTGTTTTTGGTCTTTCTCAAATTTTTTTTTGATATCTTCATCTAGCAGCCTCATTTTAACTAAATCTATATTGTTTACATGCCTGATATACTTTGTTAGTTTTGCTCTCTGCACAGAAGTGCATATTGTGGCAATTATCATAAATGGGGTTTCTTCTGGAGGAGTGCCAAATGATGAGCAAAATATACACAATATAGAAACTAACCCAAGGAAGTGTTTAATTTCCGGAGTTTTTTTGCAGATGTATATTGCAGAACAAGTCACGCAGAATGATATAGATGCTGTTGTCAATTGATTTGTGGTTGTAAAACATTGTAAACCATGCATTTTAGTAGGTACCAAACAAGAAAATCATTTATAATACATCTCATCAGCTAAGAACAGGAATAGAAGAAGCAAAGTAAAGTTGCACCAAAGCATATGATGAAAGTAAGTGTGTATTCCTATAATTCAGTTGTTTGGATTAGGCAAGGTGTCGTTTAGTAATGTCATAACAAAAAACTTATTATCAAACAGCACTGGATACAAAGCACATGAGCAAAGTTAATAATGATACAGCATTATAGTTTTGTTGCAAGCACAATTTGCAGTAATAAATACATCCAATTTTCCTGTTTAACCCATTGAAAAACAGCAGTGAAGTGAATAAAACATAGCAACTACACAATGGAATCTACAATGTAGTGATAGCTTTGAGTCAAATTGAGGAGAATAAACAAATAGTAAAACTAACACCTTGAGAGAAGGTATCCAGAAAAACTGGGGATGTAACTATGGATAGTTGCAACTATGGTCTAGCAATAATTTCCAATTGCATCCTGTTTCATGCAATTCCTCACTCCTGCCATGTGCAATAATCTAGACATGCATAATCATAGTTGTGGATGTTGTTCTGTCTTGTACATTTCAGCCAGTCATAGATGCATTTAACGGTTGAAAGTGGTGTTCTATTGTTTTCTTTAGCAGTTCAACATGTCATCAAGTGAAGATGAAGGGGATGTTAAAAAGAAAATTTTGACAGATTAATTTGTCAAATTACTTTCATAATGCCCAGTATTGTTGGAAAAGTTTTAGAGTGCAAAGAAGTTATGACTGCAAATAGAAAGGAATGGGACAACCTATGTAATGCATATTCTCAAGGTACCAGGATTAAAGTGATCCAGGTGCAAATGAGTGAAATGTATCAAAATATGAAAACTAAAATAAAAAAGAAAAGACAAAAATATGATGGGGAAACCATTATGATGAGAAAAACCATTTTTTGTTAATATTGCTTAAAGCTAAAAGTCCATTTTAACCAAGGTGCCTGGAAGTAGGGGTATCACAATTAGCCGAAGACAACAGTACTGTATTTAGTAATGATCAGTGTTATGATTCTCTGGCAACTTCAAATTGCTCTTCTATGTCTTCTCAACATGTAAAACATTCATGTACTCCTCCTACAGATTCCTATGCAAGATCCTGTGTGAAGAAGACAGTGTCATACAAAAATGAAGACATAAAACATTTATCAACTCCTCAGCTTGTTTTGCTGCAGCTTTTTGAATTGCAGAGAATTCAGTAAAAAAAAAAGCTAGAAAAGCTTGACAATAGCTGCACTGAAAAATCAATCCAAACTGAGGAAACCTCAGACACTTCTGTCTATGAATTGTTTAAGTGAAATTGAGAATATCTGGACAAAAGGAAACAAATTAAGAAAGAAAATAAAGAGAAAGAAAAGGTTAAAAAACAATTGCTGAATCTGGCCAGCATGGTAGACCAGGATGTGTGTGGTCATTCCTGGTTGCTGTCTATATTGTAATATGTATAATTTGTTTGGCTGCATTTTACTTTATTACTATTTTTATAAGCAGGAAAACTTATTTTGTTTATTTTTCATTTAAGTTTTACATCCTAACATGCATAGAAGCTAAATAAAATGGAGCATATCCCACCACTGTTTACTACAAAGTTTTGTTGCTTTGTTCTCATATATCTCCGCACCAACTTCCTCTTCAACAAACTCATATTCATTACAGTTTTCTTACAAATCTTTAAAAGCATATGCGTATTTAATGCATTTGGCAGCACTGTTAGCACAGCTCACTGTTAATTTTGGTGCTTCTTCTAGAGAGACTCTCACTAGAGGTGTGCACAGGCCAAAATTGTTAGGCCTGGCCCAAGCCCCACAATAGGATATACTGTACCACCCAGCTTGGCCCCAATTGTCTAATTTTGTTTTAAATAACATTTTTTAGTAGTAGTTGTTGTTGTTGTTATTATTATTATTATTATCATCCATGAGATGTGCTGCATATGTGTGCTGGTTCGATTTCCGGTGCTGACATGGGAATTCTTTCCCCTGTTGGGGGGGGCTGGTAAGGGATGCACTCAGGTCCTTGGGAGCTTGTTATTGAGAAGCCTCTTTATAGAAATAGTGGTGGCTGAGTTCCTGGAATCCGCATGTAATAAGTGGCATGTTGACCGCATTCTGCCTCATTGACACACACCTTCTACTTCTATTACTGCTCAACGCGCAGGATGTCCTGGGTGTGGGTGAATGGAAGGAGACAGACTTTGCAGCTGCTGTAATGTTATTTGCAATTGGCTGAAGCTAGAGTTTGTTTGCTATTACTCGTATTACTGCTGCTATGGATGTGTGCATGCTGCAATAATTGTGCCATTCTGGCCATCTCAGTATTGTGGACCTAAAAATGTGATAAATTAATTTTTTTTCGTCTATTTTTCCATTACATTGGAAAAGTTTTCATTATTTTTTTATTTTCTTAAAGATGGTGCTAGTGATTTTGATTAAAATACCATATTCTTAAGATATTTACATAAATAAAATAGCATGTTGAATGTGATAAATTAATTTTTCTCCGTCTTTATTTTTAAGCCTGAGCCAACGACATTTGTAAAATTAAGCCTCTAAATTGCACACAGTTACTAATGAGAACCTTTGTTTTAACTGACCAAACACTTTCCATTGCTATCCTTTCTTTAGCATGTTTGTGATTAAATTGATATTGAATGTCCTCCAAAGGGGATTTGAATGACGTGATCAGCCAGAGGGGATATACTATAACCGCAGTCACCAAGCAAAGAAGCAATGCCATCATATTAAGATATTATGTCTTGTATAGCACTCCTCCATTTGCTTCAATCATGAACAAAATCAGGCCATACCTCACTAACACTCAAACTTCTCTTCAGCATCACATAATCCTTACAATTAATATGTTCATCCCCGGATATTGATGATTCTTTTTTTTAAATTTCTATATGAGTGCAATCTAAATGCACTTTAACAGTTGGTGAATTAATGTGAGTTTGCTACATCAAATTTGCATTACTGCAGGAAGAAGAAATGGTCATGAAACATTTAAAAAATGTGACACTCTTGTGGCTTTTGTGAACCAACAGCAAAATATTGGGATGCAAGAAGGAGAATGGTTTCATTATTAACTCCTGAGCATTAGACACACACAAACCTTCCCTCTCCCTATCTGTCTCTCTACTGGAGTGGTGCAAACCAAAATCTTATGACACTCCACTTTAAAATCCAGAATCAGGAATGTACCTTAAGAACCTTTCCATGTGATTTCTTGGGATTAATGCTTTTTCTCAAGATTCATCGCTATTTAGGAGAAATTCTGAGGATAAAAAATCAATACCTTTAAGTATCAAAACACATCAGCCCCATACACATATTCATAACTATTCTTTTGCCATACGTTTGTCTCTCCCTCACATGCGTGAACATTAACTTGACGAATGTCATCTGATGACTGCAAAAAGGGGTGTGCCCTCTGTTGTTTAGATTCCAAAATAATAAAGTTGTAGCTACATTTAACTTTTGTCTTCACTTTATTTACATCAAAAGTGAAGTTACAACTATTAATGTGGAAAAATGCAGTAACAGGGAAAAATGCTGCTTTTTATTCACACCAAAGGAAGTTATAACTTAAAAATCCAAAGTGATAGCGTCATCTACTTTTTATTCACTTTATTTACTAACTCATTAACAGCCTACACAAATTAGCATAATTTGCAGTTTCATGGCAGAGAAATTCCGTTACTAACTGTGATGTTTCAAGTTGAAAAGGAATATTATCCCCTTTGTTGTGTTTTAAAGCTAGGTTTTAGGTTATGAGAACCAGAATGTGACTTCCACATGGTTTTGTTCTTTTCCTTTTCCTTAAAACTCCCACTTTGTCATACACAGTAGCAACACTGTTTCTTCAATGTTGAGTGACCAGAAATGTGAGTCAACCAGCTCTTTAGTGTAATCAGTTTCATTCTGCAGTTTTGTTTGCTCTGATATCTTCAACTTAGATGTGAAAAATAGAATAAGTACATTATATTTTTAATAATTTGAATACTTTATAAATTCTAGTGGAACTTAACAGACTTAAAAGCAGATATGTTAAAAATTTCTCTGTTTAATGCAATGTTCTGTTGATCATGCAGGCAAAAGAAAAAGGAGAACTGCTTGAATGCAGCTGCTGTTATGACAACGAAATCATGTCAGAAGACATTCGCTCATGTGAAGAGGGGCATTTGTTTTGCAAGGAATGTGTAAAGAGGTCAGTATACTGTTTTATTTATTAATACAAGATATACTTTATGTAATACAGGTACATTTCTTTAAGGTAAAGACAAAAATGCCATGAGTGTTATAAGATCATGTTTAAAGAAAATTGCCGGACATAAATGTCAAATGGCTTGAAAGCAATATGTTGCATGGGGCAGACATATTGGGAGTAGATGATGCTTGAAGAGAGGTTGACAAAGTCAGTAGAGCTTTTTGTAAATAGGTTTTTGGGTCTACCGATAAAATTTCCAAATGGGACAGCACAGTTAGAACTTGGTATGTGTTCTTCCAAAATCAAAATTTTCACAAGAGCTATGAAATATTTATATAGAATTTCCAATCTGGAAGATGAGCATATTATCAAATAATATTTTCATACACAATAGAAAAGTGGAAAGGGTCATGGTTCTTAAAAATTCAGGAAGTTATGAAACAGATAGGTTTGGGAGATGCGTCGATAAATGCAAAATATCACATTAGAAACCTTGGAAAGAAGTAGAACTAAGGCTAGAAGATAGACAGACAAGATATTTTTGAAGTACAAGAAAGAAAAGCTCTTTGAGGATATATAGGGAAATAAAAACAGTATAGAGATATGCAATAAACTATAGGGTGAGAAGGACTTGCATGGCCGAGAACAGGAGTTAGAAACTTGAAAGGCATAAGGCATGACAAGCATATAGGAAATTATCAATGTGCGATGAAGTGAACACAGATTTCCACTGTATATTGTATTGTAATCAAACAAAGACATGGAGAGAACAGGTTTGGCAACAGAAATGAAAAAACGTGGATGGGGAAGTATTAATAAGGAAGATTCTGACTAAAAGGGGATAAAAATATAAAAGCTATGGGAAACTATTTGGGTAAGTTCAAAAAGAAACAGTTAATAATGACTACAAAGAAGATGGGGCTAAAGGCAGACAAAATAGATGAATAGTATAAGCAAGTAGACAGTGGTTCATCAATACACAGAACACCAGGAGTTATGTGTATTGAGACTGTAAACTAGCATAGGCAAGCAACCAAGAAGGGAATTTAAAGCAAGATAGCTTAATATTTTAAAATGTTGTTACAGTTTAAAATGTAAGTAATTTAATTATGTAATTGTGAGTGTTGAGAAATAAATATTCATCCAAGGTAAATGAGCGTCATGAGCAAGAATACAAGGTACTACTCACCTTTTCTCAGAGAATTAATGAAACTATCAAATTCTGCAGAGTGATTCATAAGAATAAATGTTAAGAAATCTAATGTGTTTAAAAAGGAAGTATTATGTGGTCCAAATCTCTTGATGTTTGAGGCGTGTATACTAATACGGTATTAGTGAATAGCAGCAGTGCAGCATATTCTCATACCGACAGTACACCTCGCTGTTGGTAGAATTCTAATTTGCAATATTATGTGCTGCGCACATGCGTATTACATATTTCAGAAAAGCAATAAGTAGTTAGGTTAAAAGGTGACATTTTCAAGAACAAATACAAAAATAATAATATTTTTACACCCAAAAGTTCACCATTAATTTATAGTTATTTTTTGTGGTGTTTAAACGGAGTCTTTTAGTTACAGTTATGCTTGTAATAATAATAAATCCATTGTTGTCGTTATTTTATATATTATTGTGTCATAGATATAATTATCACTGAATAATGTGCACTTCTCCATGTCCTAAATAAATTTTGAAATAGTTATCCCACAAGGTTTTCCAATACAGGTACAAACTCGTCATGAAAATCCTCTCAAAACCCTCTGATGCAGCTCTACAAAACCATACATGATGTGTTTTAATAAACTGCTGTATACAGCGCACTTGCTGGAAGGTTAGACAACTCAGCTGTGAATTCAACTGCGGTGTACTCAATTCTTACATGATAGGCTTTGTCCTAGCACTTATAAAGTTAACTCTTTCATGAAAATGTTGCTTAGTATGCCCACACTAAGATTAGGGCTGTTGTCTTTAGTGTGTATAATTTCTTTAAAAAGTATCTCAATGAAGAAAACTGCAAAAATCTTCACTTCACGAAATGTCAAGAACTTATGGCTGAGGTGTCTCATTAAGGCATGCATGGCGTGCCATTAGCTGTGCCACTTGAATAGTAAAGGATGCATAGAAAGGTATGATTTTTAATTCTCTATTTGTGTATTACATTTCCATTATTGTGCCTCTTCTTGTTTTCTTGTAGTTTTTAAGTGAACATTGCGATGGCATTTATAACAAACGTGTAACATTCTGAAATGAAGTGATGTTTGGCAACTGCACGGTCAGTCCTATCGGTTGTCACGAAACATCAAGAGATTTGGACCGCACAGTAGGTTAAGAAAAGGTGAAAAGTGGTATTTGAATGTAGATTAGTTATGGAATATTGAAAACAGTTGAATAATTGGAGAAGTAGAATCAGACTAAAAAATTCAGTGCCATCGCCAGGATTTGAACCATGAGTCTTCAGTATTTCCTTTTTAATTGCTTAATTAATTATAATTGAATAATTATTTGGTGCGAGTTCAAATAGTAATGGAGAATGGGAATCAATGATCAGGTGATTGCTGAAGCAAAAATACCTGTGAAATGAAAGAGTATGTTAAAAATAAATACCAGAAACATCTATAAATTCTGATGTTAGGATTGTAAAAAGCATTGGTGGACTTGTAAATAAAACCATGTGACAAGGGAGTGCTGCATTCTTTGTGGACAAACTATAACTTTACCACTGTTTTAGTACGAGGTACGTCCAGAAAGTAAGTTCTGTTTCAATTTCTCTCCGCTGCAGCGCTGTGATCGCAGTTCCGCACATGCGTGGTAGACGCTCTGTATCAAGGAGAAGAAACGTGCGCCATTTTAAGATCGCTGTCAGCCACGTACGCTTTGTTGTGCTTGTTTACAATGTCGGTGTTGATTGAAAATCCCGCCTCTTGGAAATCAGATCTGTGATTCGTTTTTTGAATGCTAGGAAAGTGAAACCAATTGAAATTTAGCGGCAAATTTGCGAAGTTTACGGACAAAATGCGATGAGTGATTCAATGGTGAGAGGATGGGTCCGACAGTTTCAATGAAGGACGTAGTGAAGTGCACGATGAAGAACGAAGTGGGCGTCCATCTTGGGTTACAGAAGAACTGGTTCACACGATTGATGACAAGATCCAGGAAAACCGCAAGTTTACAATTAGTGCTCTCGCTATGGAATTTTCCCAAATCTCACGATCACTAATTCATGAAATTGTTACCGAAAAACTGAAATTTCGTAAACTTTGCTCTCGTTGGGACAAAAGATTCTTACTGAGCAACACAAAATAAACCGGATGGGTTAGTGCACTTCAGTTTTTGACCCGTTATGATGAAGGCGGCGAAGAATTTCTGACACAGATAGTCACAGGAGATGAAACTTGGGTTTCTTATGACACCCCTGAAAGTAAGCGGCAATCAATGGAATGGAGGCACACTTCATCCCCAGCAAAGGTTAAGCCGAAACAAATCTTGACACCTCGAAAAATGATGTGCACAGTGTTCTGGGACTGGAAAGGCATTTCATTGATTTCTTACCGCATGGTCAAACAATCAAAGCAGATGTTTATTGCGAGACACTTAGGAAATTGCACCGCGCAATACAGAATAAGCGCCGAGGATTGCTGTCAAAAGGTGTTGTTTTTCTTCACAACAATGCACGACCACACACTGCAAATGTGACGCAAAACATCCTACAGGGATTTGGCTGGGACGTGTTTGACCATCCTCCGTACAGCCCTGACCTCGCTCCTAGAGACTTTCATCTGTTCTTACATCTCAAGTCTTTCCTTGGCAGTCAACACTTCAACAATGACGAAGAGCTGAAAGAAAATGTTTCCAACTGGTTGAAGACACAGGCGGCAAACTTCTATGAAGAAGGTATACAAAAACTTGTGCCACGCTATGACAAATGCCTGCAAAATTTCGGCAGTTATGTGGAAAAGTAGTTTAAGAACTTTGTGCAATAAATAATTTTTCTGTATCTGTACACAATTTAATTTTATCACCAAACAGAACTTAATTTCTGGACGTACCTTGTATATCATCTCTTCCTCATAACTCCTTGAAAACATTTTTATGCAGAGAAATTTAAAAAGTTCTTTATTATATCACTTCAATTATGAAACAAAATGTATTTGTTCAGATTTTCTGGTTGCATGATAACTAATTGAACTGCTTTAGCATAGAACTTTAATGGCTATGTGCATGCTGTGTATTTCATCCCAGGTCCCTGAAAGCCATCATAGTATTCTTTTCATGTATGTGATGTGTGTGCTATGCAAATATTTACCAACAAAAATCAAGCATCAGGAACAATCCTATGCATCTGCAGTAACCATAAGCACAGAAAAGGTGGAGAGAAAAGAATTGTACTGAACGTGTTTAGCGGTTCTCTCACCATAGAAGACATGGGACAGTTGACATGAATTCATAGGTGTTTAATATTTCTCAGCAGTAGGGGCAACAACTGACAAAGTCAGTTACTCCTGCTTAAGAAAGATCCTGAGTTTTGAACTATGCTAAATACAAAATGTAATGGATTGAAAGTGCATTAATTCTTTTAACAGTAAGCTACATACTTTAAAAGGACCCTCCTTGTACTAAGTGATAAGTGCATAATTAAAATGGATATCACTGTATTAATTGTCACAGGATAGTGGCTTTTAGTGTTTTAGCTTGTGGTTAACACAGACGTTATTTATGACATAGGTTACTTGCATATTTTTTTTGCCACTGCTAGTGTAGACATGAACAAACTATTTTTGATTTAAAATAAAGAGAGTTAAAGGTTGTTACACTACATCACTAAAATGTTCTTACTTGAACGCGTTTCGGGAGACTTTACTCAGACAACAAAAACCACAAGCATATAGGAAATTCACTTATCACTCTTGGACACATCATAAATTTCAGAGGATTTTCAAGAAATACATCACCCTGTCTCCACAGAATAACCACAATATACAGAAACTACTATGCAACAGAACAAAAGATGCTATCCCCAACGATAAATCAGCTGTATATATCAAATTGCTTGTAATGACTGTAACCTGGTATACATAGGAAGAACCAAAAGAAATCTTGAAATAAGACTTAAAGAGCATATGAGATGCATTTACCAAAAGCAGCCAGATAAATCAGCAGTAGCTCATCATTTCTGGTCTTCTGACCATGATATCACTCCGAACATAAAACTCCTAAAACCGATCAACAGCAGCAATGAATTGGACATCTGGGAAAAAATACATATCTTCAAACACAGGAATCACCTAATGAATTTCGAACTGCCGCCACCAAACAGCCTTTGGAGGTTCATCAGCCCAGCACCAGAGAACACCACTAACCACACATTCCCCAGACAATGACCGGCAAAATCAGTTGAGGACAAGCTGATGATGGGAGCAAACCGTCTCCCGAAATGCGTTCAAGTACGAACATTTTACTGATGTAGTGTAACAACCTTCAACTCTCTTTATTTTAAATTATGACACATCACTGTTATTAGCTTCTAAATATTCAAAATTAGTAAACTTTTTTTAGTTAAGTGTTTCACTGATTGGTTATGTATAGCATTTTACAGCAAAACAAAAACCTAGTTAAGTTGTAAGTTGACCACAGTAACAGTGTGAATTGGCCAAGAGGAGTAGAATGGAGAGAGGGGCTCATTGTGCTAAAATCTGAAATCATAACGTCACACTCATGGAGCTACCTGTAACTACCATGCGAGTAATTGCATCACAATTCTGATGCTAAGCTGGTGTCCAGTGCATTGTATTCACATGTGCTTCATAGCACTTATCTTATTGCTTTCATTGCAGTTGATGTAGAAGTATAATTACAGCAATTATAATATCAAATAATATATTTAAATATTTCTGAAAGCCTCTCTCTTCTTTTTTTCCTTGCTACCATCCAAATAAACTAATGCCCCTCTCTAAAATTGTTCTTCAATGCAGTTGTTGCACTAATGGTTTCCTATTTTTTCCGATAATATCACTTGGTAAAGTTGAAATTGGAATAATAGGGAAGAAAGAAAGTATTCAGGATTTTTACTTTGAATAATAATGCTTTCTTTATCGTAGATAGTATTCTATGGGTTCATGTGGTTACATAATGAGAAACATATAAATACATATAGATTTCATATCTGTTACACAAAGAAGCATAACTATTTACAAGATACGATTGAAAGGGCAACAAATAGCATAGGAAATACATGGTCTTGTTAAATACTCATTCATTTATAGACATATATAGACGTATATCAATGAGAATGGAACAATATTGTAGGAAAAACACAAATCTCATTGGATAAAATCACTTATTAAAGACATTGGTCTACTAACTTTAAGGCTATGGCAGTGCAGTATTTGAAATACCACACAGTGAGAATACAACAATTAGTGCAATCTCCTTAAAAAAAAATCTGCTGTGATACATTCACAAGACTTTCTCTACCCTCATTTATTAGTATTATACAAACGATTATTACTAAAGCTTATTTGTCTATCTGCTTCATTTTAATCCAAATAAACCATTGCAGAAATAGCAACATTACACATTTCTTATAGGTACAAAGGGGACAGTGATAGTCAAATGTTTAAGAACTGGACATTATATGCTGGCCTTAAAATTTCATACTGTTTCCATACAATTGCAAGAAACAGTTGAATGTTCACAGGACTTGAAAAGAATGACCAAGTAATGAACAATTCAAACCATTAATAACAGATGTCTCAGAAATGGCTTATGCCACAAAAAAAAGTTATTTGGAAGGAATTGTATGTTTTAAAGAGATCTACATTTTTTTGTGTAGTACGTTTTCGTCTATTGCTTAATGTTTACCAGTTAATACAAGATTATATAAAATTCCTTTGAATGAAGAGGACTTCATAGGCTATTCCTAGAAAATTCAAGATACACATTTTATTTATCTTATAAATATCTTTAATATGGTATTTTAATCAAAATTGTTAGAGGCATTTTTTAGAAAATCCAAAATTTTGAAAAATGTTCCATGTAAACGGTAGTTTGGGGTGGGAGATTTTCGTGAAAATCTTTGTCACACATCCTTGGAAGATACTGAACTTAAATACCAAGTTTGGCACTTATCTGAATTTTCTTTTTTGAGTTATGCTGTTCACAGTCACACACACATAGAGACATTTTTCTAAAATCCTTTTTTTGGGGGGGGGAATTCAGTGGACCTCAAAACATACATTTCTTGCAACATCTCAATATTGAATTTTTGGGTTAAATACAATACTTTCCCTGCTTATTATACATAGCAGTGAAAGTAAAAAAATCACTTACTTCCAGACATGGCTGAACTAGGTTTAAAGAATAGTGCTGTACCTGAGACACATTTTTACAGGGAATCTTAAATCATTTAACGATGTTCATCTATAAATTCTTGTGTAGAGTAATAGTCTTTGTTGCACAAATATCCTATAAGAGCAGACTCATACTTACTTTTATCAGC
Organism: Deroplatys truncata; assembly: GCA_030765065.1. Classification (NCBI taxonomy): domain Eukaryota; kingdom Metazoa; phylum Arthropoda; class Insecta; order Mantodea; family Mantidae; genus Deroplatys; species Deroplatys truncata. The sequence goes on along the minus strand of CM060975.1, from coordinate 133,828,849 downwards.
AGAAGACAATTTTAATCTGTCCGGGCAAGCATTAAACACTAACACACTGATAGTGAACACCTCTTTGGTATTTATATGAGGGCTGTCTAGAAAGTAACCTCCATTTATGAATAGCACGAGATGTAGTTGGGGGATAGCACCGCCATTTCGACATTGCATGTTTACTAGTTATAACCTAACAACATGAGTGCCAAAATAACAAATTCTGCCAAGTGTTAAGTGCGAAAAGGCTAAGAAGAGCAATCCAAAACGATCATCACGGTTTGATAACTGGTGGTGTGTTTTTGCATGACAACACTCGCCCTCACACAGCAAACAACACAAATGAACTTTTGGCCAAGTTCAAATGGGATGTTTTTGGCCATTCTGGTACAGCCCGGACTTGGTCCCTAGCGACTTCCATCTGTTCCCGTACATGAAAAAATGGCTTCTAACTCAGCACTTTGGCAATGATGAAGAGCTTCAAAATGCCATGACAGGTTGGCTTAGCTCACAGGCGGCAGAAATTTATGCAGAGGGTATTTCATAGACTGTGAAAAGGTATGACAAGTGCTTGAATCTGTTTGGAGACTATGTAGAAAAATAGAGAAAAGTTGTAATTTTCAGATGTATATAATAAAGGAATGCATGTGCTAAGGGCGGGAATCCGAACCAACAATGAACAAGCGCCTATTAATAATAGTGGTGCCTCCCTCGCTCGCATAGATTAAGTTCAACACACTTGTGATTGATTCTTGGAGGGACAAAACATGGCTACAACCAGTATAATTGGAAATTGTCCTTCAAAATGCTAAAAATCTCATGAGTACTAAAATTAACAGAAAGATGTTTTTATTTTGCAAAAATGACAGAATTTTGCTTTATTTCTCTATTTAAATTATCATAGTCAGTGAACCAAATTGTGATAATATGCAAAGATAATAGCTTTTTAATGCAAAATCAGCAATTTGTTTTTATTGCTAATTAAAAAAAACTACCACCTCTATCAATTAGGCATTACATTAATCCAAATCTGTTTGCTGCAGCAATTTAAAATTCAATAACTGAAGAAAACCACAGATGAAAACTAATAGTTGCTAAACACTATATTCTATATACCAATAATAATCAAAATGTTTCTTTTTTATAATTTTGGCAAGGTTATCAACATAAATTTCATGAATCACCTGTGTTGTTCACTAAGGTTATTGTGAATAATGTTGGTATGAGATACTGGTGGTGCTTTGAATGCTCGGTTGAATGGACTAATTTGAAATTAATATGGGCTTCACTATACTGAGCCCCTCTCCCCATTCTACTTCTCTTGGAATTGGCATCGTGGTTCTGTCATGACCAACTTTAACCAACAACAAATTTGTAATAACAGTTTAACAGCTTGAATATCTGCAGTTTCACCATCAATTTCTACCACATCAATAATTTTCATATGCATGTGTACATCATTATCCTGAGTTGCCACATTTTGCCAGAATCGGTAGTACCTTGGTGTATCATGATTCAGTGCACCCATCAGGAGGTTAATCTATAAAGTCGTTCCCACTGTACATTTATTATTGGCTCACACTTTGTTCGTGCTGGTGAGAATTTAGGTTCATAAAACAATTTCACAACGCTAGTGGTACAATCCATCAACTGTAACTTTGATGATATTTCATCATGCAATTTCTTTGGATAGAGCAACCTCCAGTTCTTCTGAATTTGGTACAGACTATTTGAAAAAAAGAAGACACTGTTGAAGAGCTTGTTGAAGTACTTAATGTATCTCTATGCTTATTTTTGTGGCACAGTTTTCCTCAACAGAAGTTTTTTCCACTGCTTGCAATAATGAATGAAGAATTGCATATATTGCACATCATAAATGAATCATTTGTTTATGATATAAGAATGGAAATTCCTTTAGACAGCATCTGAAACAACGCATTTACACTAAGTGGAGAGATACATTTTGTGGTACATAAATTTACAATACACTTTTCAGTGCCAAACAAAAGACAATGGACAAATAATAAATAGTATGGCTTGCATTCCACTACACTAGTTAGTTTCAATCATCAGTATGATTTCAATATATGTCAATGCAGTTAGTTGATTGCTGATTATGTTTTTGACACTACAGGAGATGCCAACCATATTTGTAACAAGTGAAGCCAAAATTGTACTGGCAATTTAAAAATTAATGAGAAACAAATAGGTTTTTTAAAACGGAAGACGTTCTGGTGACAAATTTTGAATGGGGACATTGCAAGTTTATCAGGAACTGGTTCCAAAAATGGGGATGTATGGTAACCCTATGTCAACCACTTTATTTAGTCTGAGTATTATGTGTTGGTAGTTTAAGAATGAGAGACTAAATGGATGAATGTTTAAATGCTAATAAACACACCCTGCAGAATATATTTCTATTTGCATGCTATCTGCAACTGTTTCAAAACATATGGTGCTGTTATGTGCTCAGCAGAGGGATACACTAAGCTTTATTTCTCCTCTGAAGCTAAGGAGATAAAGGAAGTTTTGTAAAGAGCATTAAGTCTAATCAAAAGCAATGCCAAGAGGAGTAGCATTAGCAGAATTCGTGGAAAGTAAGAAAAGGGGGTGGTACTTAAAAAGGTTTTGAAGTAGTACAAAAATCTGAAACTAGAAGATAATGCAATCAAAATTTGTTCAAGGAACAGTTTTGCATGATGATGATGGGAGAGATTAAAAGAATTGTAAGAGATTGGTGTGGGGGATACATGGCAGAAGGTAGAGAATAATTCAATAAGATTTTTGAGGAAAATAATGAAGAGAGAGGCAAGAGATATCATGTTATGAGAACTAAAGTTACTTGAGGCTGTACAAGAAGTAAAGTAGAAGAGTTGACAGTTGTGATAAGGAGAAGCAGAGGAATATGCATGAACACAAGCAGGGGCATTGTATCGTAAAGGATTTAGGAGCAGCACTTTGGAAGTCTGTGTTATACAGGGTGGAAGTGAAATAGTCCTGCAGACTGAGGGAGGTGGAAGAGTGGATGTAGATGAACAAAAACCTCCAACACTTTGTAATTAAATGCACCGTTTTCAAGAAAAAAATGCTTTTATCCCAACAATTTATCATCACCTTGCTGGATTACTGTTGATTAAAGGTTCTTAATTTATGACTATATTCATAGAAAATTGAATAAATGACAACTTTTTCCTTTGGCGTATTTCAATAGAATGAATGGTTTTTTTTGTGTAAATTAAATTTAAAAAGTTCATAATTTGTTTCCTGCTTAGTTCTGTTAGAACTGGCAACATTGCATCAGCTGCATTTACTTTATTCCGATATCGGTGTAGATCATGGGGAATGTCTACTTAATCGCATGCAATTGTCTTTTTGTCAAAGTCACAAGTTAAGATCAGAGCAGTTAAAGGAGGCACATGGATTAAAAAAAAACAAAAGGACAGAAAATCTTGTTACAGAGCAACATACACAATGCCGTGATTTTCAACGTCCGAATATCTGGACATGATCTTAATTTACGGAGAAACGCAGTGCAGTTCTTGATCTGCTCAGTGGCTCTATGCTGAAAGATTTCCTAACAGGATTGTGCCATGTGCAGACACATTTGTTGCCGTTTGCCAGTGGGTCTGTAATGCAGGTAGTGTAATTGCGAGTTGTAATCGAGGGCATATGGCACATTTCCTCTAAACTCTTATTTCAAATTTAAATCCTGGAGGCAAGTTCAGATATTTTAAGTTAATTCCAAGTTTTCACATACTTTAATGCTAGTGATTAAGGTTATGGTCATTTTTTGTTTCTGAAGCTACCAAGTAAATAATATAGTCCGTGACTGTGGAATTCATTAGGCACAAAGAGCAGTGTCAATTTTGTTTACCTATGCTTTTTTTTTTAAATATTTTGATATGTCACACATACTCACGCACATAAATCTAATCAGTAATGTTAGTGTTGCAAATTTCACTAACTCGAGCTTTTTTGCGCTCATAAGCTTATTGTTAAATCATATTGGAGTAACCATTGGCGAAATTGCTTCTAAAAACTTCTGCATTATGTTATACAGATTCTTTTTTTTAGGCGGTAAGTAGATGTATGTGCTGGCATGAAGCACATAGTCCCATTTTAAAACGGGCATATTAAAAATTAAATAGAAGCTTACAGTTCCTGTTTGGACAAAAATATAAACAATTGCACATAAATTTCCTTTAAGCATATTGCAGTGGAGTGTAAATTCACATTAGAAATTATGCTTTCCTACATGTTTAGCAATTATGAGTACCACATTGTTAAAATCAATACAGAATAATGGTGTTAATAACGTAAGAGGTGTTTCACATGAGTGCCATAACCTTTGGAATACTTATTTTCATTGGAATTTTTATGGTGTCTCATGTGCCAGCGACAAAACATCTGAATTCGATACATGGCCAATGTTATTTAAATGGTTTTATAGAGTGTTGGAATAGTTCAAGGCACCGCCAGTAGAAGCAGACTACTCAATGAACAAGTTGTGCCACGTTGCCAAATACTCCTACTTTTAAATGTGATTATCTAGTTAACTGTGCATTTAATTACAAAAAAGTGTTGAAGGTTTTTGTTCATCTACCTCCATTCTTAAACCTCCCCCAGTCTGCAGGACTATTTCACTTCCATCCTGTATATGAGGAAGGAAAAAGTATGTTTCATTGTTTGATATATTGTAGGAAAACAAATTGGAGAGAGGTTATTTGGAATCGAAAATGGGCAGTATCATAACAAATCGTTTTACAGTCAAGATGAAGTAGGATCATAAGTGGATATTTAGGAAGAGTAGGAGGGGAAATGTATGGGATAAATGAGGAGATACAAAAGAGATTATCTAAGTAAACAAAAATGAGCTCCAATTCATGTTGATGACCAGGCAGTTAAAAAATGTTGAGGCCCACAAGAAAACTTGTGTCGGTTTCAAATGTAAGAAATGTATATAATTTGTTGTTTTTTGTGGTAAGAGAAAGAAATGTTCTATTCAATTCACCACCTTTTCCCATCAATTTATAAATTACATACATTCTGCTAATTACATAATGTAAGTATAAAATTTGGATCTGATCTGTTTAAAGAATGTACCGTTACAAATAAAATTTTCCTGTTCACACATGGCATCTCTCTCTCCCTCCCTCCCTCCCTCCCTCCCTCCCACTTCCCCTTGGTGCAATGAATTATATAATGAAGTCATAACATAACAAATTTTAAACTGATCTGCTTAAAGGATCCACTGTTGCACATCAAATTTTTCTGGTCAAACATACATCTCCCTCCCTCTCTGGTGCAATATCCAATAGAACAGAGAGTTTTCATTTATTGATACATTATAAAACACTATTCATGTGCTTTGTGCTTTAGGAATTTCAGCATTGCTTCTAAAATTGATCTACGAGGGTCATTTCAAAAGTTCTGCACACTGTAAGATAGAAGTAAAGAAAATAATTTATTTTACAAAATACCTTTACAGGCCTTCAATATTATCTCCATTCTTGATTATGACAGCTTTCCAACGTTTTGGCAAATTCTGTGTTCCAGATAGGGCACCTTCATTGTTGAGCTGTCAGATTACTTGGGTCACCTCACTGGAAGCTTCATCAATTGTATCAAAATGTTTTCCACGGAGTGGTTCCTTCAATTTGGGAAACAAATCAAAGTCTGGTGGGCTCATATCAGAACTATGGTGGTTGGGAAGTATTTCCCATCTATATTTGTCGAGTGTTTCTCTCACTGTTAGGGCAATATGCAGTCTTGCATTATTTGTGCAAAATGAGGACACCAGATGCAAGCATGTCAAGCCTTCGCTGACAAATTTTGGGCGCAAAACATTTTGCAGAAACAACTTGTAATACGCGCCTGTTAAAGACGTCCCCTGGGACACACTATTTGTAGCTATGACTCCATTCATATCGTATGCAAAGATCATCAGTTTCACCTTTGATTGTTGGTGGCGGAATTTTTTCGGGCATGGTAAGTCGGAACTTTTCCATTGTGATGACAGACTTCAGTTCTGGCTTTAAATCTTGTATCCAGGTTTCATCAAATGCAATTATCCTTTAAGAACCTGTTCTCCTTCTGTTCGAGGACATTGAAACAATTCGTCTGCGATTATTTTGCGACCTGCTTCCTGCTCTTAACTCAGATCGTGCGGAACCCATCTGGCAACAATGTTTCTCATCTTTAATTTTTCAGTAATGATTCTGTAAACTGAAATGACATACATTCTGGCCTCATATGCAATTTCCTCACATCTTTTTCATCGATCCTCCCTCAAAATGTCATTAACAATAATCTGAGACGTGTAGTCGCAGTTGATGGCCTTCCACTTCTTGGTTGTCCTCAATGCTTACTCAACCTTCACGGAAACGAGCAGACCACTGTGATACTGTACTACGATCCAGTACACTATTCCCACACACCTTTCTTAAAGCGTTGTACTTTTCAGTGGGGTTCTTTCCACGTAGGGATTCGATTTTGATGTAGGAATGCTGGTCACTATTGTTGTGATCTCTTTGTTATTTTAGCTCAAGCGGGTACCGAAAGATCTTAAAGTTAATATTTCACATTATGGAAGATCAGACGGGGGACGCAGCTGAGAGAAATTATGAAAATATATCAGAATATTCCTAGTAAAAGTAATATTACATGGTGTGGATGAGGGAAGGGACTATCTACTATAGTAATTTAAACATGATGAACATGGATGACCAATGGTTTTAATGATGTAAAGGGATTACATTACCTCCTTGTTTCCTTGCCTGTCGGTGGGAACGCCATGCTTCCACATGAACAGCGCACACACACACTACCTTGCCCTTAGCAGTAATACGACTCGACTGTCTGACCCACGCTAACTCGGCGTGCCCACGCTATGCTAGAACTGGTTTATCCCCTCCACACTTGCGCAATATCCGATCTGGGCATACGCAATAATGCTCGTACATCACATCTCCCCCTGGCTACCCAGATCGACGTCCCTGTCAACACAAGGAGGATTTTTTGTGGTTCATGTGTAGACAGAAAGACAGAAAAAAAAATATGACATACTTTAAAAAAAAATTAACAGTATCTGGGTATTTACAAACGTAATATGGAGCAGAAATGTCTCTCAGAGAAGTTAAAGTTTGCTAAAACCTATGTTACAGATATGTGAGGTGGATTCAAACAATATGGAGTCTCAAGTGCCACCGACGATTTAGTTTAAGACATATTGCCTAATTATGAGTACCACGCACACTACACTGTACTGCCACTGTTACATACGCACTACACTGCACCTAGTTGTTCCGACGTAACTGTTTGTGGGTGGAATTACCACATCACCCACAACGGCGAACTTTCAGCTGCAGAGTGTTTCTTGTGTTGCAAGTCGCTGAAGATGTGGGGGGAGCCATCGCTAGCTTGGACTGCCCCCTAAGATAGTGGCTCCGTATGCCACTGCAGTGTAGTGGATGAACGACAGCTCTCCTCTGGTGTATCTGGAACCTCTGGCGTGTCTGTAGAGCGGGGTTACTCCTCTGGACACCCAAGCTCCGGAATCAGCAAAATCACTATAACATAAATCACAGAAGAATAGAAATTGTGCTCCAGAAGATCATCATACATAAAAAACAAGTAGTATGTCATTTACAGTAATAAGGTTTGAAAATGCCAAAAAGTTTACAATCAATCAATTTTTTTAGTATGGGGCAAAGAAAAAAAATGACTACACAATGACATAAAAACTGAATTTTACAAGGGGTTACCATCCAAAATTTAACAAAAACTGCTTTAGAATCCAAATACAGAGACATAAAAGGGCCAGAATACATAAACATTATATCACATTCATTGTTTACATACAATAACACAACACAAATATAGTAACTTATTTGGGATCCCAATATTATTTTTAACCAACTGGTACTACTAATGAAGAAAAGAAATAAGTGCACTTATAATACATTCATACATGACAATGAAATGAAATCATTCATACTGACCATGACCCAAATAATACACAACACTCACTTGAATAACTAACCAAAACTACTATGTGCATTGCTACATACTTCAAAAATAAATCCACATTACATGTGTCAAACTACACCCCATTACATATTTTCAACTACAAAACTCATGCTCTACTGTCAAATATAAATTCTCCTCTGGATTACTATCTTATCCACCTCATTATGATCATTATTTCAATCCTCATGATCATCATCATCATTTAGTTTTCACCTTTATCATACACAGTAATTACTGAGAAAATAAAACATCTTCACTGACGTGTCTCATTCAACTGGCTGCAAATTCAAAAATACCTGACATGGACATAAACTAAAGAAATCACATTAACATTTCAGGAATGACACAAATAACATAGCATTATACTGTTGCATCCACATCCTCCGAATCAAAATTAAGCTGGAAAATAGATGGTATTAAAACTCGCTATATAAGATGGTACTAAACTTGTTGCATAAACACAAAAAAAAAATTATTCTCATTGCATTCACTTCATTACATTTACTCTATCGTGTGAATACATCACACACGCTATACTGGGCACGTTTCAGCAACACCAATAAGCAAAATCTCTCAACTCGTCACATCGAATTTCCAGGTACATGTTAGCCCTCCTGAAAACTCATTCACACTTCAACCATCGGGGTTACTCTTCGGCACTTCCACCGAGGCAAATATTAACTCATCTCTGACACTACCACCGTTGGGGTTACTCTTTGGCACTTCCACCAAGGCAAATCTTCCATATACTACTCACATAACCTCACAAACATACACATACACACACAATTCATGCAACAATTTTCTGCAAAGAAAAAGATCACAGCATCATAATGAAACCCAAAATCAAACCAAATGAATGCAACAGAACAAAGCACATCATTACCAAAACAATACTGTCACATAACATTCTTGAAAATCAAAGCTTAATTAAGCATACAGTACACATAAACACATACACTGCAGCATAGCATGACAAACCAAAGAGTTTCCAATGCCCAAAACATAATTCAAAATTTTAGTTACACAAAATGGTGATAAACTTTCAATTTAGCAGAGACATACATAGCACACATTATTCCTGAAAAGCAGAGCTTAATTAAGCATTAGTCAGTGAAACAACAATAAAAATTTTGCATACCTGTGTGATTTATGAAACTTTTTCAATCGTTCAAACTTTGGCACACAAAATGTTCACATACTTACAGGTTTTTTTTTCTTTATTTCTTATTACCACAAAATGGTGCAACTTTCCAAAATCTGGTAACACACATATAGTTCTACTGGTCCATATTGGAGGCACTTTAAACTATTTAGGTGAAGATACTGGCACAGCTGGTGGTAGCTGAAACTTTTACTTAAATTAGTCATTTTAAAATACTTTCCCCCAAAGAAATTCATTGCGTAACTAGATGAACCAAACATGGCAACGGTAAAGCGAAATTATTATTATTACTACCACTATGCGTACCACAACAAGCGCACAATGCACAAATATGAATTTTTTAATATATATGTTCTTCTTGACTTTTTTTGTTTTATTATTTTAAATAGATGCGCCTCACATTTTATACACACGCAACTTTAAACACGCAAACTTTAAAACATTTGCTTCACATTTGATCGTTAACAGATTACAAAATCACGCAATCAATAACACAATGCTACGTACACCAGCTAACACATGCAACTATATTATCAAAGTTACAAAATATAAGTACATTTTACAGAATTCATAAAAATAAGTAATTTAGAATGCACAGTTACCCAAACAATTTATCACAGAAACAGAATTTAGCAGAAGTGAAGGCAAGGTAAGGGGAAAAATAGAGCCAAAAGTTTTACCGCCACGCCACCGACAGACATTGCAAAAAAATTTAAAAGTGAGCTTGAAATTAAAATACAAACATGGGACTTTCAAGAAACAATGCAAGAGGAATTTAGAAGAGAAAACCACAAATTACAGAACCAAAACCCTTAGCTTTAAGCCACCAAAAAAAATTACATTTTCTAACTAACACGTGGATGACCAAACACACTACATTCTACATAACCTCTTTGTTATTTTAGCTTAATGGGCGGTAGAGCGGGTACCGAAAGATCTTAAAGTTAATATTTCACATTATGCGAGGTCAGACGGGGGAGGACGCAGTTGAGAGAAATTATGAAAATATATCAGAATATTCCTAGTAAAAGTAGTATTACATGGTGTGGATGAGGGAAGGGACTATCTACTATAGTAATTTAAACATAATGAACATGGATGGCCAATGGTTTTAATGATGTAAAGGGATTACATTACCTCCTTGTTTCCTTGCCTGTCGGTGGGAACGCCATGCTTCCGCATGAACAGCGCACACACACTACCTTGCCCTTAGCAGTAACACAACTCGACTGTCTGACTCACGCTATGCTAGAACTGGTTTATCCCCTCCACTCTTGCGCAATATCCAACCAGGTCACATACGCAATAATGCTTGTACGTCACACTATGTGTAATCCGACCTGACTTGGTTTCAGCTTCCATTTTAAAACTGAATTACTCATGACACAACCATGCAAACCAGCAAACACTATATAGCCATCAAGCCTAAAGTCTGACTTACAACTGACATAAATTTCAACTTGATCACGTCACCATAACAGTCGTGCTTGTGCTATGTGCAGGACTATTGAAATGACCCTCATACATAAAACAAGACAAAGACATTTCTTAGAACCCCTGTGCTAGTGCTAGTTTTTTCCTGAAAGACTTAACGTTTAATTATTCTAGAGTGTAAGCTCCTTGATTGAATTTTATGCAATAAAAGAAAGAAAGAAAGAAAAAGAAGAATGGAAATCAAAGAAAGAACAACAAAACCCAAACAAAATTATAGCTAAGTAGTGCATTGAGGGCTGGTTTCACCAACAGATGCTAAATTTTAACACAATGTTAAACTAATTTAACACTGAAGTTAATACAAATTCTGTTTCATGAAACAATGTTAACTTTAACACCATGTTAAAGTTGGTGTTAGTTAATATCCCCATACCCCTGTGTTAAAGTGTTTAACAAATGTTAGAAATTGGAAAATGGCTGCCGCAAACCAAGCTGTTGATGCGAGTTTGCTACAATTGTCATTTTTAATGTCATTTCTAATAGAAGAGTAGTCGTATGCCATAATAAATTTGAAACCCTGCAAAAGGAGGAATTTTTAAAGCAATATAGACTGTCCAAGGGGTCATGAGCATGGTTTTATGGGAAATACAAGAGGTTAGAATACTACCAACAGAAGCATGCCTCTTTTTCCTAAGGTTAATTAGGTACTTAGATTTTATGCTACTAACATTTTTCATTTACTTGTGATAATGTTGGTATTTCCAAAACTACCGTTTTTGGGTTTATCAGGAAGGTTTTCAAAGCAATTGCTTCAAGAAGCAAACTATTTTTTTCCGATCTGCTTGATTAATCAGCAATAACACGTTTTCGTCCACTTTAGTTTCAATGCAGTGTCCACCACCAGTTTTAAACCATCTTAAACGCTCTTCGCAGCTAACATTTCTGGTGCAGCACTTTATGTTAGCATAAAATTGCCGTAGTTGCTTACTGGACTTAAGAGAAATGCGTTCATTCCAATTAAATTACTCATGGATTTTGTCCCAGGCTGCAATCTTATCCTTTAATGTAAGACCGGCAGTTTTTCGCACTTGACAGTACTTCTATACTTATTAACCAGATATTAATTAACGCGTCTCAAACGGTGAAATGTTTATTTCAGCGATTGTAACCTCAAGCAACCAGGAAAATCACATTGCCATTGCCATGAATGTATATAGTTGTCGGCTACTGACACACAGCGCGGCGATATGCAGACAAAAGTGCATCGGAGTATGTTCAGAAGCAGTGTAGTTTGGCCACCGTCTTCTCAATAGCTAGCGTTCACAGTTGTCTTTGACGTTAACAAAATGTTAGCTAACAATTTGCTGTAAAAGCTTGATGAAACGCAAAAGTTTTAACCTTATGTTAAACTGTGAACACCTTTTTAGCAAATAAGATATTAGAGCATTTTTAACATCGGTTGGTGAAACCGGCCCTGAATGTTATAAAACAGTAACAGGCTATTTTCTGTTTGTTTACAGATCAGCTGAAATTGCAATAGGTGAAGGCAAGACATCATTTCCTTGTTTGACATCCTGTCAATCTGAATTCAGTCTAAAAGTTTTGCAGGTAAGAATGAGGCACAGAGCATAATCCTGACATTTAAGAGGTTTACATATTGTGAAATCTGAATTTAGAAAGGTGAATTGAGTTGGTGTTTGCAACAGTAGTAATGACAACCTTTATTTCTAGGAGTAAAGGCACAGGAGACAACAGAACAATTTTAAACAAAAATTTGATGTTCATTGTAAGTGAAATCAGCATTATCAAATAGTATTAGAATGAATTAATCTCTTTCACAAGAATGATGTGCATATATATTTGCTGTAACATATGCTGGAGCAATAAGAAGGGCACTGCATCACATCTAATGCTTTTCAGTCATTAATTAGCACTTCTTTAACAAGTGAATAAAAAATAAATCTGTTTAATAGACCCAGCTTACTAGAAGTGGCATTTTAAATGACACATTGAAAACATAGGTAATAACATAAGGGCGCATCTTTGCATTTACCGCATCCTATTGGTTTCCCTGGGTATTCCTCATTTTGGCTTACCACACACTTCCAAAATGGTTTCAACTTTTATGTTATGGTAGTATCCTTTTAGAGAAGAGTTTTCCCATTAGTCTCGGGGACTGCTTTGGATTTTCCCCTGAATTCTGTAGTTAAGATTTAGGCTACAAGGTAGAAGTCAAAGGGTATCATTGTTTTGTGTAGGTTTGCAGCTCTTCAAATTATCAAAAAAATCTATATTGTGATGTGAAGCATGTGAAAAATAGTTTTTGTGCCCATTTTATAAATTTTCATAAAGAAGGATGGATATGCCTACACTACCTCATCTGTCAGATATCGCTCTATACAGGGTGTATCATAATTAATAGCTCAAGCTGAAACGGTTGAAAGTATTCGATAATAGAAGCAAAAACGTTCCAGTAAACATGGGTCTGCAAATGAGCCATGTGCGAGATAATTACAAACGTGTGATTACAACTACCACTGACTTCATTAAGCAACACTGTCCTAATTAGTACAAATGAATTTGAAAAGTAAACATTTCGTTTAATAATTGCTATTCTAATTTGCCTTAAAATTCACTCATAACTTAACTTTAACAAGGAATACAACTCCTAGTTTAGTATGTTACATGTTACATTAATACTGTGCACTCTTCCCTGTTAAAGGAAGTGTTCAAAGTGCCATCCTCGCATCTGAATGCAATACTGCACTTGTCTCTGCAGTGAGTTTCGAATTCTCTCAAGTACCCCGATCATCCTAGAATTCTTAACAAGCACGTACAATTCTCTGCTCCACTACTTCAATGATATCAACAGGAGTGCTGTACACTACACTTTTGAGGTGACCCCATAGAGCAAAATCCAAAGGATTAAGATCAGTGATCGTGGAGACCAAGGTACAGGCCCTCCTCTACCTATTTATCTTGGGCCATATCTCCATGTTGATGTCTTCTTACAGTAGCAGCAAAATGTGGCGGCACTCCATCATGCATGTACCACATACTCCAACATTGCTCAGGGGGAACATCTTCAAGAAATTCACGTCATTAGTGGCTCGTAACCACACATACACAATAATAAATCTGGCACTTGGGTTGTTTATGGACCCATGCTTACTAGAACTTTTTTGTTTCTATTATTATATACTTTCATTTTGCACTATTATGATGCATCCTGTATATGTAGTAATTGTTTTAGTATGAGTATCCAGTTCTTCTGCATCAGTTACTAACATTTTGGAACTGCATTAAAATAAAGATGCAACTATTCTTCTCTATCGCCAAGCAGTGGATCAAAGGTAGGAGCTGATGCACTTCCATTTCCCCTCTTTTTAGAATATTTGTATTGGCATCCTTTGACAACCACATGGTTTGAACATACTGCTCCAATACTGTTGTAGCCTCTACTAAAATAATACTCAGAAACTGACGGGGAGACACTCGCTTGCAAAAGGTACCGGTAAATTAATAAGATCTTCACATGGCGAGGCTACGACGGGGACACAGCTAAGTTAAACACCAAAAGAATTGCTATTCCAAAACACTACATGGCTTAAGGGAAGGGAAGGACACTACACTACCATAAATGAAACTTTCCAAAAATGGATGGCAACTGAATTTAATGTATAAAGATAGATAACAGTACTTACACTCTCAGCCCAATGTCTGCCGGCGAGGCCATCATGCCTTAGCACGGAGAAAGCAGTTGCACGTCTTTCCCACTCGGAGCTTACCCACTGACTCTTTTCTCAAACCCACGCTAACCTCAAGCGTCAGTGACGCCATCCCCTCCCTAAGATCCCTAACTTATCCCCACCCCAGACCAACTGCCATCTCGGATCTCGGTGACCAGAGACTATATCCTATCATCTGTGCATACACCACAATACTAATCTTGTATTTCTTTCCCAAGGGAACCTTGTCTGATTAGTTTTCCTTTGTAACCGAAATATTCTTCCCAAGATCGTAATAGACAAATAAATGAATGCAAAAAGTGCATTTGAACACACCAAAAATCAAGATGTATCAGGGAATTCTGTAACGTCTTGTTTTTGTATGATGAATGAATATTTATGTGTACTAAGCATCAATACAAAATAATACAAAGGAATATGGCTAAGCATTCAGCTCAGACTGTTTACTTGCCATATTCATATCCAAAATTTCCTTATTATCCTTAAACATTCTGTTTTAACACCCCTTAAGCTTATGTTTGATTATTCTCCTTTTATTGAGCAATTCCATTTCTTTTTTTACTTTCTCTACTATGTATAGTAAGAAGGGGAAGTATTGTATTCCACCCAAAAATTTGATACCGAGATTTCACTGGAAATACATGTTTTGAGATCCCCTGAATCCAAAAAAAGCGTTTTTGGAAACATGTCCGTGTGTGTGTGTGTCTGTGAACAGCATAACTCAGAAACGAACAGTCGGATAAACACCAAGCTTGGTATTTAGGTTCAGTATCTTCCACAGATGCAACACGAAGGTTTTCAAGAAAATCACCCCAACCCCAGATTACCCTTTACAGGAAACATTTTTCGAAAATTTTAATTTTCTCAAAATTGGCTCTAACAATTTTGATTAAAATGTCATATGTTTAAGATATTTTCATGACAAATGAAATGTATATCTCAAATTTTCTGGGAATGTCTACAAAAGTATTCTTCATTGTGAACGACTTTTGCATAACTGGTAAACCATAAGAGATAGACAAAATTTTACTGCACAAAACATGTAGATCGCGTTAAAATACACAATTTATGTCATATACATTTTTTTTGTTGAGTGAATCATTTTCGAGATATTGCTTGTTATTCCCTTAAATTTTCCAATTCTTTTTCTCAAATGGGAATTTGTTATTCATTTTTTTTATGTCCTGGACATACAAAGAGAATGGAATGTGCCACATAGCAACCAGCTCTTAAAAGATTTGACTATCGCTTAAATACTTCCATATTCCCCTTGCATCTACAAAAAAATTAGCAATAAGATCTTGATTAACATGAAGCATATGGAGAATAAGCGTTTGTAAAAATAGCTTGTACAAGAGTAGAGAAAGTCAGGTGAGTGTAACACATCAGATTTTTTTACTTTAGTTAGGCACTCGCCTACCTTCTTGCAATCTTTACTAAAGAGTCTAAGTAATGCTACCTTTCTGTTCTCCAAATCTGTGTCCCTTTAAATTAAACAATTATGCGCTCCATATCTTCTTTTCCTTCAAATAATGGGCACAGATTTTGTGGAAAATCTTTTCTCATCCCATTTAACCTCCACACACCAGTTTGTACCCAGGCAATACTCTCTTTGTTCTTTATTTCATTTATCAATATATGCTTGTCTTTGCCATGTACGTTTTATTGTTATATACGATTCTAACAATCTTTTTCCACAATGTCACTAGACAATGTTTTATATATCTTCAAATCTCCTTGCTCCTTTCCAAAAATCAGTTACATTATTTTCCCTGCTTCTCCAAATTTCCCCAGTCTATGTTTCTAGCTTTAAAAATAAGTAAGATCATTTGGGATTTGTGTACGTGAACTGCTTAGTCTTTTGCTAAGGAATATTTTCTACATTGAAAATCTTTTCTGCATTGTATTTAATAAAGGCCACAAAAAACCTCTCGTCAAGCAAGATGGTTCAAGCATAGCATCTGTAGCTTGCATTTGGGAGGTTGCAGGTTCAAATCTTGTGTGCTGGCCAGTCTGTAATTTTTTGTGATTTCCCTCAGTCATTAGATAAATGCCAGATTTGATATTCAGTTCTACAGCACAAAGTTCCACACACAGAATAAAAGAAAAAATACATGGCACAGAAAGACCACTTCACAACTAAGGCCATCTATCAAGTTATCCAGACAGATATTACAAGAAGGTTACTACGCATCTGAGACCATCTGTCCAGATCTTGCAGACTACATGTACATACTTGACAACTTAATGGTTTCCCCTTAAAAATGTATGGTAATGGAGGCCTCTTTATGACTATGGCAATAGAGGTGGTTTTATTCCTTTTTGGGTGTACAGATTTTTACCATGGGCATAATAGACCATTAAATTCTGTTGCAATTTGTTGATAAAATGTAAGACTTCTTGCTAACTTACGATTACAGCCTGAATGTACCATGCTAATTTATACTGTGCTAATTGATATAAAGTACTACGATAGACCAGATCTTATCTGTGCATCTATCATCATTACAGTCCCCCTTCGCTGGGCTACAACAAAATGCATAGCATGCAGACTTTGTTTTGTGGGATATAAAATTGTATTGCACCACTAGTGATCTCTAATAATAACCAGCAGTAACCAATGAGCAGTAAATGGGCATGGACATTCACTAATGGACCACGTGAATCATAAAGTCAACTCCCTCACGTAAATTATTTATCTTATTCATGTTCTGTAGCTGCAGGATATAAGTTTCCCATTTTTTATGACAGTGTTAGTTTATAATTCATGTTATAAAACATAAAATATGGACTAGAAATCTATGTATAACTTAGGAAATAGTGTTCTTTGCTGTTTATTACTTGTTTATATGTGGCAGTGGTGGCAAAAATGTGACTCACAGGCGCAACTGCATTTCTAGCCATCTATTCATTTGTTTTCCAAGTGCTCCTGAGTGGAGTAGTGCGTGTTGCATATTTGATAACTCGAAGAAAAAGGCATTTTTGCCACCCTTGATCTATGGTATTAGGAAGAATTTCAGCATGTGTGACAGAAACAAGCAGTACTACCAGGTCTTCCTGGATTCTTATAAAACAAAATTCCGTTTTATTTTAAAATGAGATAAGGGATTAAAATTTACATTCTGATCTCTTTATTGCAAGTAAGAGAAGCAATTAGGGTTAAGAAGCGGAGAAGGATGTGGCATCTTGCCCAAGGCTTGACTTGTTGCATCTACTAAACCTTTGGGAGGGAGGGATGAAGCAAGAGAGTATGAAGGGCGGTGCAGCACAGCACAGCAGGTCCCTATGTTTGTAGATAGAGCATTCACAGATGCCCCTTCAATGTGCCACATCTAGAAGAACAGACAGATAGATTTGGGCAGAAGGTTCCATATGGGGAAAGAAACAGTTCTCTCCTTAAAGCAAATTCACCATATGTGCCACACATCATTGATCATCATACCAGGCCTTATAACCCCTAAAAGGAAATGAAATGAGACAGGAAAATGTGGGTACTATAAAATCCATCCCAGCAACTAACTTGGAAAAATGATGGATAAACCCAAAGTTAGGTGACCAGTCCAAAGAGAATTGGACCCAAGATGTCCCTAATGCAAACCTTAGATACCTTACTGCCTGAGCTACTCTTGGTGGTGAAGATAATAAATGGGCAAGATTAGCTCATATATTTGGGTCAGATGGAGTGTTAAAATATGATTAAATGCAGTACTTATGATGGGGTTTTAACTATTCATCACAGTAATGCAGAATATAAGCGTGTTTTCAGTCTTGTGAGAAAGAATGGAACCAACTCCAGGTCACTGATGTCTAACAAGACATTGGAATCAATTTCTAAAGTTAAATATAGCAGCATTTCTGCATGTTGTGAGCAGAGTTTCAAGAAAGACTTTCTGAAAAGAGCTAATAAAGCTATAGCAGAAAGCCTGAAAGGTTCTTCATGTACTGCCACAGCCTTAAGTGCAACACTATATACCATGATACAGGATGATATATGCAAACACCTCCAGACTAATAGTTAAGTTTTGTGAATAATGCTGTCTTAATGAACTGATGTCTCCAATCTGCAGGATGTATACGTATTAGTTGTCTTCTGCTTAAAAGAGTTTAATGAATATCGTATTCTTATTTCAATCTTGTTGCTTATATTACATGTAATTGTTGTACATTTGCAACACTGAACATTTTACACACACTAAATTTCATGTCATTGCAAAGTTATTACATTTTGCAGAACAAGGAAAAGTTGTACTGTTTGAATTTCAGGAAGTTGACAAGCGTGCATGTACATACCTTTGAACAGCAAATCCATAATCATAAAAGTTGTATCTTCGGATTAAGTCAGTAGCTGCAAACTATATGGAAAGCAAATGGTACAGGAAGGCAAATATGCAACTAAGGTTATCAGTCTGGCACAGACAATCTGCAGACAATACAAAGAAGAAAAACATCTCTTTCCAGTGATGCAAACAAATTTACAACTCTTGTACTTATTTCGGATACAAAGGGTTTGGACACTTTTGCTGAACAAACTAAATGAAAAATTAATTTGTGGGATATACATGTTTTTTTCAGACTGCCCTGAAACCAGATATCTTTTCAAAGATGTTAAAAAGAAAGCAGCTTGAAGAAATCAAACAAGCTGGTATTGAGGGACTTGAAACATGCCCCTTCTGTGATTTTGCCAGTATACCAGAAGAAGGGAACAAGATCTTTCACTGCCTCAACCCGGAGTGTATGAAGGAATCCTGCAGGTTGGTATCATGCATAAGCACATTGTCTGTTTCCAATGTGAGCACTGTAGGATGCTCTTTGTTTTGCCTTTTAAGGTAGCTTGTAAGAACACATTTATTGATTTGTTAAATGTGGAACATATGAGATGTTTATCAAAATGGAAAACGTTTTCAAGAAAATAAAAAGATTGCTCCCCCCCCCCCCCCCCCCATATAAAAGAGTTTGTTGTAGGGAGAGTTTTATAAAAATCTTTGCCTTGCACCCTTGAAAGAATTGTGACTTTGCGACGGAAGATATAATTATTACGTAATATTTGTATTTGTTAGCCCCACCTTGTGGAGCCAATTTGCGAGAGACAATGCTTACGTAATATGTTTTACGTAAAATATTAGAACTTGTATTTACGTTTGTGTTTACTTCATGTGAGTGGAACCATCTTGTGATGTCATTCATTTGTTTGGTTTGTAGCTCCATCTGGCGTTAGCAATTTGCGTCACTGTTAGTGTTCGTTTGATTTCATTTCAAATGTCCTCCGGCTAGCTGTTTGGGTCGAACATGTATCTCAATGCAGGTTGTGAAACGGAAAGGAATCTTTTATTCAAAAATTACACTTAATGAAGAAATTTGTTTTATAATTTTTATTGTCGAACACGTTCACTATCACTTTTACATATTGATTTAGATACTTCGCCAAACTGAAACTGTTATAATACGTCTTACTTATCACTTTTAATCCACGTAATTAAACTTTGTGTATAATTAACTTTACCATATTTTAGATCTTTCATAAATTTACTGCGTGTAACTTGACGAACTGACTGACTGAAGACGACGTGTAATGTGCTAGGAATTTTGATTAACTGACCGCGATCTACCTCGGACTTGGCTTTATATACTCCCACTCCTCGACATGCCTAAAGATTATAAATGAACTGCTATTGGCTAATAAAACGCGCCAACATTAGCGTCTATTTTAATATCCAATGAAAACCACGAATACATATTGCTTTTAGGGAAACATTCCAGAAGGTTCTACCGAAAACGCGCGAACATTACGTAACTTCCTTGTTCCCAATAATGATAAACAGCTCACCCCCTCGCTGCATTATTGCGCTATTATTGACAGTTTCAGTAAAGCCGTATAAACTTATTTCCCAATATTAATTACAATTAATAAACATCTGAAATCAATGTCACATAAAAATGCATATTCATATTACAATCATTATTTACATTTAAGTAATTTGTGATACAAATTACCGCATCAACTTAAACACAAAATTTTATATTTATCCAAATTTCTATTTTTGAGCTATGATATTCTCTCTCATGAACGGAGAGAGAGACCTGTTTTTGAGGTTCAGAGGATCTCAAAACATCTTGATATTGAACTTTGTAATACAATATTCATTCCACCTGCTATTGGTAAGCAGTAGAAAATGGCCAATTTCAATAATTAAAATTATATATGTTTTATTTTGTTGGTAACTGTGTCCATAATTTCATTTTCACCAATATCTTTTATGTTCCATAATGAAAATCAAATTGCATTCTCTCTTTCGTAGATGATTTTAATCCTAAACTTTCTCTTGTTCGTTTTTATCAGTTGCAAATATATAGTTTTTTTTTATTATTATTTTAAATTCAATTTAAATGACAATACTACTGTTGACTTTTTTTTCAGCAGTGCTCTGCAGTGTTTAGTGATGGAAGTGTTGCATTCAGACCTGCTGGTTCTATTGTTTTGCTGTTATTAATTTAATTTTAAGAAGGAATAGTTAATCGATCAGTAAAGTTTATATGTGAAATGACGTAATTTAAAGAGAAGTTAACAGATCCATTAATAAAGTATGGAATAACAGTTTATAGAGCAGTTTTCTTGCAGGCCACAATAATACCTTACTTAATTTATGAAATAATTATACGGTTATAGAATATATGGCCCTTATTAACTATTACATTTTCATTAATAATATTTAGCTGTGATACAGTAAGTAAAATTAAACTAATCAGTGCTATATCTTCTAATACAGTATGCCAAATTAATGTATTCAGTATATCAACATATCAGAGTAATTAAAGTATATTCGTATAATTTAGTATTATAAATAATTCAGAAGGCAGTGAACAACTTATTGATCTTCTATTTTTGTCCACATTTTGTATCTCTTTGCTTTAATTGCTGAGCTAAGCTGATATACTACTTCAAACGTTAATAGCTTGCAGCCTGCAATACTATTTGTTTTGGCCCATCTGCCTGATTGAAATTATTTAATACGGGAACTATTAAATTAGACAAATTTAATTTAATAAATTATTACAATTGCTTCAAGTATGGTCGACTGAGGTTAGTGTCACTCCAACTTGACTTCGAGGTTTCATTAGTTGTAGTCTCGCTACAGGTCGCTCCACATGTCTTCAAGGTTTCACTAACGCTAGTGTTACTGCGGGAAAATTCAAAGTTCCATGATCATTGCCGACTTTATGTTTACGAACAAGAATGAATTGTATTGTGCAAAGCTGGCCATGTCTTGACTGGTTTTGGCAGTGCACTCATTGTTGTAGCTGGAGCAGTATGCACCTGCAGCTGTGTGTTTTTCATTAGTTTTTTAACTTAAAATTGTTAATATTGACAAAATGAGCTTAAGTAAAAAGTTAAATAGATTCGGAAGATTGAGCATTCAACCCTGAGTGGACAAACAATTATTTTTTTGTGTTGTGTAAGGACAAAATAGTGTGCCTTGTTTGCCAGGAAGCTATTGCTGTGTCAGAAAAGTGCAGTCTGAGATGTCATTTTGAATTGAAACACCTTAACCTTGGCAAGTTATAAGCAAGTGAAAAGCAAATAAAAGTAGCAAAGTTATTGAGAGCTTTTAATGGTGAGCGACAAACCTTTAAGAAAGTGACATCTGCAAATGAAGTTGCCACAAAGTTAAGCTTAAAAATATCATAAAAATAGATTTGTGCTGGAAAAACATTTATTGAAGGAGAGTTGGTAAAAAAAAGTCTGATGACTGCTGTGTCCTGATAAGAAAAATGATTTTGAAAATATGAGTTTGTTCTGCATGGTGGTTCAGCACAGGGTAATTGATATTGCTGAGGATTATAAACTTAACCTGCAAAATTCAGCTAGTTTATTTGTTATCACTTGCTATGGATGAGAGTAGTGACTTGAAAGATACTGCACAGCTTTTAATCTTTGTTAGGAGTTGACTAATTTTGAAGATTTAGAAGCTAGTAACAGTGATGTGTCATAATTTAAAATAAAGAGAGTTGAGGGTTGCTGTGGACAAATTGTGTCATCAATCCTGCTAAATACTAATGTCCATGAAATAATGCAAGTGCCTTAGGTATTGCTCAAGCAGAATGGGCATTTTTGCACACTAAATGTTGAACCACACTAGTGTTTCACCAAATGTTTTCATTTCATACAAGAGCCAGTTTCACCAACAGATGCTAAATTTTAACACAATGTTAAATTGATTTAACACTGAAGTTAATGCAAATTTCATCAAACAATGTTAACTTTAACAAGGTGTTAAGTTAACATCGTGATACCCCTGTGTTAAGGCATTACAAATGTTAGAAGTTGGAAAATGGCTGCCGCAAACCAAGCTGTTGATAAGAGTTTGCTACAATTTACATTTTTAATGCCATTCCTAATAGAAGAGCAGTCGTACATAATAAATTTGAAACCCTGCAAAAGGAGGAATTTTTAAAGCAATATAGACTGTTCAAGGGGTCATGAGCATGGTTTTATGGGAAATATGAGAGGTTAGAGTACTACCAACAGAAGCATTCTGCATTCTCCTAAGCTACAAGTGTTAATTAGGTACTTAGATTTTATGCTACTAACATTTTTTATTTACTTGGTGGGTGATAATGTCGGTATTTCCAAAGCTACCATTTGTGGTTTATTCGGAAGGTTTCCAAAGGAATTGCTTCAAGAATCAAACACTATTTTTTTGGGTCTGCTTGATTAATCAGTGATAACACACTTTTGTCCATTTTAGTTTCAATGTAGTGACCACCACCAGTTTTAAACCGTCTTACATGCTCTTTGCACCTAACGTTTCTGGTGCTGCACTTTATGTTAGCATAAAATTGCCACAGTTGCTTACTGGTCTTAAGAGAAACATGTTCATTCCAATTAAATTACTCACAAATTTTGTCCTGTAATGTAAGACTCAGATTTTTCGCAGTTGATAATACGTCTATACTTATTAACCAGATGTTAATTAACATGTTTCAAATGATGAAACATTTATTTCAGTGACATCGCGATTCTAACCTCAAACAATCAGGAACATCACATGGCAATTGCCATGAATGTAAATAGTTGTCTGCTACCGACACAGAGAGCACAGTGAAATGTAAACAAAAGTGCATCGGAGCACGTTCAGAAGCAGTGTAGTTCGGTCACTGTTAGCTAACAATGCTGTAAAAGCTTGATGAAATGCAAAAGTTTTAACCGTATGTTAAACTTTGAACACCATGTTAACAAACAAGATGTTAGAGCATTTTTAACATCAGTTGGTGAAACCAGCCCTTACTGAACAATAAAATGCATATGCAAACAAATTATTTTTAAATGTTATGAAATTCCAGGGAAGAGGAGGGATATTAATAAGTCTAGAATCACAGGAAAAGGGCAGGAAAGAATGAGATATCTCAGCAAATAGAATAATTTAAGCAAAAAGTACTGAAAAAAGTTAACATTTACAGTTAATGCAACTATAGTGCTATGCTCAATAGTTTGTGTGTGACACCAGCTCTTTGGGACAAAAAATAAAAAGTGAATAATTAAAAAGAATGAATAAAGCAACTAAGTGTGCAACCTGCTACTGCCTACAGTGCAGCAGCCAGTTTTTATAAGAGTAATGGTACATAATGTATATGTTAGAGTAAATCACAAGTACTTTGACTGTATAGTGCAGTTTTCCTTATGAGGAAGAGTAGTAGCAGAGCAGTAAACCATGATAAAAAAATTGTAAAGAAGAGTACTAAGGTTAATTTACTATGAACATTAAAGAAAAATGGAAAACCAGCTTACACTAAAATTTCACTTACAGAGCATGCAGACAACCAAGTCACATCCCACTTAGATGTGAAGAAGTAGAAAAAGCTGATGAAGTGAAGATGCGAACATATATTGAGGACAGAATGACCCAAGCCCTAGTGAGGTAAGGATTATCCCTGTCCTTGTTAATGTCTGTTATGGTAGCACAGGAGTGTGACTTCACTTTTAATAAATGATGAAATGCTCTCATCTTCCTTCAGTCATTAGTTTTAGCATAGACAGTGTACATGATCATGACATTCTTATCCAAAAATTAGATAATTATGGTATAAGAGAAATATCCTAAAACCTAATTTCTTTCTACTTGAAAGGTAGAAACAATACACACAAATTCAATACCAAAATGAAGACACTCAAAATGACTACAGCTCCTCCAGTAAGACTGTAAATTCTGGGATTCCTCAGGATAGCATATTAGGACCAGTACTGTTCATCATTTATATAAATGACTTACCTATTATGAGTAAAGCTATGATAATATCCTATGCAGATGATATAACTGTTATTGTCCTGCTGATAGTAATGATAAATTAATTCAGGATTTGAGCACCCAGGGAGAACATCTTAAATCATTTGGGCAAAAGTAACCTCAAATGCAATGAGGAAGAATCCATATCAATGCAAATTAGCCTGACAAATAAGACTCACTTCAGTATTAATCTACAGATAAATAATTGCATCATAAAAGACATAAGTAGAGACCACGGTTTTTCGCAGTAGTGATAAAAACGACAAATCGTTAACTAAAAAGAAAGGTGTGTTTTTATTTGCAAAATCACAGTAACAATAGCCAAAACTGCAATATTTTTATTGCAAATTTTCACAATTGATGTGTTTTAGAGCAAAATAAGTTTTTTGTCCCTCCCCCCAAGCATTCACTCTATTTATAAGCTGAAAACTAGAATTGGAAAAACACACATTCCAAAGGCAATTGAGATATCACCCCTACTCCCAAAACTTGGTCAGTAACACTTGACGCAGGAGAAAATATATATATTGTCCACCTGAAAGATTGCTGGTGTTAAGGCTAAGGTCACCAAGGGTGCCGGCGTGTCCCTAAAATATAACAAAGCCGTTCTTCCTACAAATAAAATAATGTCTTTTTTCACTGTTGTAAAGCTAATATTGTCCTTACGTAATATAGAATTTTGTTTTGTTCTTTTAGCCTAAACTTTGATTCAAATTTACACAAAATTACTGTGATAATCTTACAACTAATTACCAATGAAATACAAAATCTAATTTTATATCACATCCCCCCCCCCCTGAAATTACTGCAAAATTCTGTGGTCTCTAGAATAAGTGTACATAAATTTCTGGAGATAATATAAACAACAGATTTACATGGTGTCTCATGTTGATTATCTATGTAAAAAAAATTAAACCATTCGGTGACTCCAGCCAACTAAAATTGCTCTGTTATGGGGTTATCTGTCCATATCTATTGTATGGAATTGAAATATGGATAAGTTCTTGAATGGTTTATCTGGACAGAGTATTAATCCTTCAGAAAAGTTGCATTAGGATAATTTTAATTTAAAAAATACTGACTCGTGTCATTCAAACAAAATAAAATGTTGACAGGTTATTCACTGTAAGTATATAAGGTAATTCGTTGTAAATAAGCTAAATTTAAAAAATACATATGTGCATGACTACAGTACCAGACACAACAATGACTACTTTAGGGAACAGACTACCAAAAACTCTAGTGATAAAGATGTTTCTGTAATAAACAGATTTTATTTAATAGGCTGCCAACAGTAATAAAGTAAAGAAAGCAATCAAAGCAAATTAAAATACTTCTTAATAGGAAAATGTTTGTGTAAAGCTGATATTTGCAAATAGCTTTATATTTGATTTATATTCTGTATTTTTTAACAGTGTCAGAAACTTGTACAAATACATTAACAATAAAATAAAAAATATGTCCATTACTGATATGCAACATATGCATTTGTGAGGGTCATAAAATGTTATAAGCTCATTTTTGTGTGCAGCCTGAGAAATCTATTACGTGTAGGTTCTGTTGTGTGATACCTTATACACTTGACCTCTTTTTGGATTTATTTTTAATGAGTAAGCTTCTGGAGTTTTTGCTTTCAGGACTGGTTTTATCATTTTATTTTCTAATGGAGAATGGTGGTGTCTTAAGTAATTTTAGTGGTATTTTATAGATTTCAGCATTTTTAATTTAAGACTAGCTGACTTACCCCAATGGTTAGCTTTTTAAACTCAAATGACTAATTTCATTTTTCTCCCCCTGTTCTTTATGAAATTTTGTATAATGATCTAAAGGATCTCTATGGCTAATCCTTCCCCCCTTTACCCTTTATAAATGAACTTAGTATGGTGCTGGCTGTTACTAAAAACAGATGAAAAATTCTCCGATATTCACACAAAAGGATGTAAAACATTGGCAGAATGTCTGACTTCCTTAACCCCTTCATATGGCCTTCCAAGTTCTGGAAATGCTACCTTATAAATACCCTTTCATGGTGGAACAATTATTTGGAATGTTCAAGTACTTTTTAGATAATTATACAAGGTGAAATTTTAAATCTTTGTGTCTTCCCTTTGGTCCCATAGATATTTATAGTGTTTTCACTTCCACCAGGCATCTCAAGGTCCCGTTACCTAATCCCCACTCCACCACTCCCTCCTATGCAAGCACAGTCAATGGTCACAGCTGATATGTGAATGTATGCACTAACAACAAATTACTAACAATAATAAGCCTTGTTGCCTGTTTTACAATTAGTGTATTATTCAGCTATTATATATATATATATATATATATATATATATATGAGGTGTGATCAAAAAGTTTCCAGAATGAGGCCATAAACACAACACTTTGATTTATCTATTCTGCTGTCATCAGTCTGTCACTCTCGAAGTAGTCTCCTTGGGAGTTGATACACTTGTCCAGTACTTTTGCCATTTCTGGAAATACTTCTGGACGTCATCTTCTTTAAACACGCTCAGAGCCTTCTGCGATTTGCAATGCTTAACATCAATGTCCTCAAAACGGTGTCCACGGAGCTGCATTTTAAGTCACGGGAAAAGAAAAAGTCTGCTGGAGCCAAATCTGGAGAGTAGGTGTGATGGGGAACAATATTCATCCTATTTTTATCCAAAAATTGGCGGAGAGAAAGGACTTTGTACGCGGGGACATTGTTGCGAAGCAGGAACCTTTCCCCGGTCCTCCACTTCTCAGGATTCACTGTTTGACCCTATGGTATAAATTCCTTATGTACAATTCCTTTAATGTCAAAAAAAAAAAAAAACAATCATCATCGACTTCAAATCGGATCAAACTTGTCTGGCCATTGTGGGGCATGGAGATGGACTCTTCCATTGTGAAGATTGTTGCTCCATTTCTGGATCGTACCCCTAAATCCATGTTTCATCACCAGTAATAACTTTCTCTGTAAACTGTGGGTCATTTTGAAGCTGTTTTTTAAGATCTGTGCAGACAATCACAAGGCTTTCCTTTTGGTCATTTAAAAGGAAGTAGTGATCAAACTTTGCGGAAATTCTTCTCGTGTCCAAATCTTCTTTTAAAATGCTTTGAACACTTCCAAAGAAGAGTCCTAATGATTCTGAAATTTCTCTTATTGTAATACGCGTATCATTGAATACCATTTCCCTCACCTGATTGTTATTTTCATCAGTTTTGCTGGAAGAGAGTCACCCCCAATGATCTGCATCCATAACTGATGCCACACCATTTTTAAATTTCTAAAACCACTGCAATGCTTGAGTTTTGCCCATTACTTCCTCCCCATAAGCTGTTCTTAACATTTCATAGATTTCTATTTCACTTTACAGAGTTTGAAGCAAAATTTGATATTTGTTCTTTTTATCTAGCATTTTCACTAGACAGAAAAATCACAGCAGGTGCAAAACACATGCTCACTTAAGAATTTCTACCTCTGCACTGCAAGGTCGCAGAAAGTCATGTGACCTCTCATTATCAGGAGGGAGCGTTGCATGTACAGTCTGGGTAAGAATTACTGACAGCTCAATAGAAAAATTGTTGTGAAGCCATTCCAGAAACTTTTTGATCACACATCATATAGATTATGAGGTCATTATTCATCTCTTGATAATAAACACTGCCATTGTATGACTGAAATACTAAATCTGCCCTTTCTATGGAACCATATTGGGCCAATTAAGCATGGCAGATTATTAGATGTGATCCTTTACCTAATGGAACCTTTAGACCACCATTTCTTTTGGAATCGTGCCAGATAAAACTTACAGCATGGTTTTCATTTACCCAAGTTTTGTCAATGTAAATAATAGGGCTAGGGTGGTCTTTCATTATTTCATTCATTGCTCTTAAAAATGAGGCCCTTACTGCAATAAAATGTTCTTTTCTCTCCATCAAAAACATCGCCTCTTACATATTCGATATTAAATTTTCTCAAAATGTTGTATAAAGGAGTAATATCCCCTGTCTAGTCTATTTTATCTTTTAAAACCACTTTAACATTTTAAGTGTATGATATTCACCACAATCACAAAATCACTGCACTGAACGATGGATTACATCTTTTTGGAAATTATCTAATTCTGTGACATGTTTTTGACAAGTAACTTTTTTTTTCTTTCTTCCCCTTTCTTGGAGAGAAGAGAGCATGGCCCTGGGCCCTACATTTTCAAATCACTTTTCTGGGCTTCCTCACATATATGTTGTGCTGTGCTTACAGACATTTGACGTGCATCTGCAGTTAATTTATGCATATCTATTTTAAAAAAAAATTACAGTTTTTCCTTGACAGCTTTCCAGAGCTTCGAAAACGTCACTTAATACACAATTTCTTTCGACTGTTGCGTAATATCGCTCAAATTTGATATCATTATGTATAAATAAAGCATGTAAATTCACACACAATTTAGAGAAAATTCTTATTGCACCAACTAGAGAGTGGAGGACTGTTGCACTGGGTGAGGGAAAAAGGCATTGGAAATGTAGTGGTGAAGTGAATTGCAGTGTGCAGGACAAATGTCCTTGAGCTGCCTGTACAGAATGACAGGCCATTCCCAGGCCACTAAGTGAACCTCTTTGGAAAACACATATTAGTATGTGATCAAGAAAAATAATCTACTCAGTTGTTAATTATAAATATTGATTCATTGATATCTATATTTTGTCTCCATAGATTTATTTAACATACCCCACTAAAGAACTTGTTTGCAATAAGTGCTGTGAAATAAAAGCAAAGCTTTCTTACATGAAGGTTATTAAAATAATTTGGCATTGGTATTGCATGTGTATTGCAGTGTTATAAGTAGAGCCTGGCATTTGTATATTTTGTATGTTTCTGCTTACTAGAGTAAAATATAATTTTATAGCGCCTATAATTGCTTATTTTCATAGTGTATGCCTTTTCGTAGCTTAGGGGCCTATTATGGCTTTTTTTGTAGAACTTTTATCAAGGTTCTAGCCTATTGTAATGGCACTGATTTTGTTATTGGCAATAATTTATTAATATTATTTATAAATTAATATTAAAATTAATAAATCATTTAATTATTATTTATTAGCAATTAGTATTTCATGTTCTGAGCCAATGAGCCATGGAAGTATTACTGACGGTAAAGTCAGCTGCATTGTTTCATGTAATAATAAAATAGTGGCTACTTGGCATAATAAAGCATATGATTAATGTCAACTGCAAAAAACTATCGGTTTACGACTGGGAAATTAACCATTTTAGTATTAATTCATCGCTTTATTCATTAATGCGATGGCTTTGTTGTTTTCTACTTTCCACAGGGATGAAAACACAGTACTTACCTAAAAAGACTAAAATTATGTTATTGCAAATGCCACAATATTCTTTTTAACAATAATACATAACAGACTCAATAATTACAAACTAGCATGGTAGTCTGAAAAAGTATTCAAGAGGGAAATTACTTAAAAACTGATAATAGGGTTTGCCATAAAAAATACATAGGAACTGAGGAGTGCAAATTTAAAGAAATAATGTTTATAGTTTACACCTCATTAAGACAATAGTGGAATTTAGTAAATTTAATATTATGGTACATGGGATATGACTGTTTGATATCTTTATACTGTTCTGTCATGTCAGAATGTGTTTTTAAATGGTAAATGAATATATGAGTTAGCCAGGGCTGTAACCAGGTCTCAACCGAAATGTTAAACTTAGTACAAATAAATAACTAAAAAAATAGAATTAATGAGTTTACCTGCTTCAGTGTTTATCATTGCTGAAGTGCCTATATTAGTGCCTGTTTTGAACTTCTTGCAGTGTCTACTAGTTTATCTATTTTAAGTTTTTTGGCGCCTATTGTACCAAGCTCTAGTTATAAGCATATTCAGTCCTCTTTTATTTTGCTGTGTCTTCTGTTTTTGTAGTTGTTAAATAGTGACCATCTATACATATATTGTTTGAAATGAAATATCCAAGGCATTTGTCTTTATTTTACATATGTTTTCTGTGGAGCAACAGCAACTACTTTTTACTCCATGGCAATGTCAATGAAAAGTCAAAGCCTTCTTCATAAGTATGTTCATTTATAACTCCAGTGTGTTCCTATTCTTATGCATAGGCTTTGTAAATCCTTTTTAATCTTTTAGTAATTTATGAATTGAAATTTAGATGTTTTATAGCCCATGTCCTTTAGAGAGAAGCTCTCAATATTGAAATCAGAATCAGTTGAGTGGTTTTTGAGATTACTACATGCACACTTGCCCACCCCCCCTCTCTCTCTCTCTCTCACACACACACACACACACACACACACACACACACACACACACACACTTAAGAATACTAATATAGATATCAAAATTAATTGAAAGGAATCAACATGGTGAAGGAGTTGAATACATTTAAATGATGTTTAAAATGTTTTCAATATATTTGACTGGAAAGAAGCAATTTAATCTTGCAGAGCATGCTCAGCGTATTACTTACTGAGAATGTGTAGTGTATCTAATGTTCAGGATTTAACAATGAAATTATCTTCCTTTTTGCTTCCCAATATTTGGATGTGAGAACCACGTGAGACTTGAGGGATCTGCAGCTGTTCCATGTCTGTGTCTTCTTCTTTTTGGCATAACAAACATTTAAGGGAATCCCATAATCCAATATGGTGATTACTAAGGCAGCCATGACTGCCCATGACTTAATCTGAACTTGGCCACAGCCGTTTTCCTATAGAGGTCGAGAATTGAGTTTAAATCTTTCCATTTTGGGTTTTGTTGTTCCATATTGTGATACTTTGAATTTGGTTTTCTTATAACCCATTTTAAAGATTGTATGAGAATCTGTAGTTTGTTTTTGTGTTAATTTGTGTTCCTCTTTTGATCAACATATCAGCTTTTTCATTGCCACTCAGCTCACAGTGAGCTGGAATCCACTGAAACCGTATATTCGTTTTTAAATTTTGAATTTGTTTTATCATGCAGTGCATTTCTTTTATTTTCTCCATTTTAAGTGATATATTTGAACTTAGCTTTAGATTCAGACAGATAATTATGTTCTTACATTTATGTAGCAAAGAGAATATGTTTTGGAGACATGTGTAGATAACTTCAATTTCACCATCAAACTTTGTTGTATATTCGCCGACATTTTTATAAAAGGAAAATATGTGCAAGTATCATCTGCTCCAACTCCATCATCTTGATTCATGAGGGAACCATCTGTATAATTGTGTATCCAATCCTTTTTGTAGATATTTTCTGTTAATTCTTTCTAGGGCAATGCTTTTGCTTCCACTGGGTATATTTCTTTTTTATTAATTGATTTTGAAGATTCGGCGGCGCCATGGTCGAGTGGTTAGACCACTTGCCTCCCACCGAGGTGGCCCGGGTTCAATCCCAGGGACCTGCATGTGGGTTTTGTGGTGGACAAAGCGGCGTCTGGGCAGGTTTTCTCTGGGTTCTCCGGTTTCCCCCGCCATTCATTCCACCAACTGCTCCATCATCACCTTTCCTTTCATCCATTTCACCATCATTTCGTTTCATCTACTTCCTTCCTCCCATACCAGGCATTGGGCTGATCATCCATCCTGGATATTCTGTCTGATCCATGAGTGTCTGCTCCTCGACGGGCCTCTGACCCCAGGCACCCGCCTGAAAGTCCTGGGGGGGTGTAAGTCCTACATAAGAGGAGGTTAAACAGATGAAGAAGATTGAGAAGCTAGTAACAGTGATGTGTCATAATTTAAAATAGAATTGAAGGTTGTTACACTACATCTCTAAGATGTTCTTTCTTGAATGCGTTTCGGGAGAACGGTTTGCTCCCAACGTCAGCATGTTTTCAACTGATTTTGCCAGTTATTGTCTGGGGAATGTGTGTGACTTGCAGTGTTCTCTGGTGCTGGGCTGATGAACCTCCAAAGGCTGCTGGGTGGCGGTAGTTAAAAATTCATTAGGTGATTCCTGTGTTTGACGATATGTATTTTTCCCCAGATGTCCAATTCATTGCTGCTGTTGATTGGTTTTAAGAGTTTTATGTTTGGAGTGATTTCCTAGTTTGAAGACCAGCAAACTGTTCTCCCGAAACGTGTTCAAGTAGATAGATAGATAGATATTTATTTACTTTAAATACATAGTGTATACAATTTCCACTTTACATACTTCATAGAGTTGCTGTTTTCGTAGCGCCCCTATCCTCCAACACTGCGGTTACCGAGTCAATGGGCCCTACTTGACTGAATAAATAAATATGTTATTAATCTACTTTTCAATACCTACTTTTCTTCTTACTCCTTATTCCTATAATTCTTCAGCCATCTCTTTCTAATTAAACCTAAATATTTTCCTACTTCTAATATGTTTCCCTTGTATTTAACACTCAGCATCTTTCTACCTATAATCTCAATTGGTAAATTGTCCCATTTCTTTTTCTGCCATCTTTCCCTCGATTCCTTAGTTCCTTCACATTCTAGAATTAAATGCCAATAGTTATTATACTTTCTATTACATAGCGGACACTTTCCTTGATTCTCTTTTTCCCCTAAGCCTTTTAACATCATCACTCCTGTCCTCGCCCATGCAAAACCTTCTCGTGCTGATCTATCACATATATTGACATATTTTTCTCTTTCCCACACCATTTTTAAATCTGCATATATACATAAAGAAGATTTAAAATTAAAACTACCTAGAATTTCTTGTCTTTCAATATCTTCAATTCTCAATTTTACCCTTCTCCAGAACCCTTTCTCCAGTACCTGCCCCTCTCTCCAAATATCTCCATAACCTATTTCATTCAGGGTTCCTTCTATATACTTACACCAAGTATCCTCTTTGTTGAGTTTTAACTGCACTTCTAGGCACTGTTTTAACAAATTATTATTTTCCAATTCCTTAATTCTATACCAATATTTTAATACCCTTTCTACAATTTTTGCTTTGCTACCAAACCTCCCTAGCTCTATTTGGGCAACACCATTGGGTGAAGCCCTTGGTAGACCTAAAATTAATTTACAGAAATTTCTGTGCACCTTGTTTAAATTTTCCCACCCTGTCTCTAAACCCCAAATCTCGGTTCCATAAAGCATTTTAGCCTCTACTACTGCTCCATATATTCTCTCCAACCATTTTATTTGTATCTCTGGTATTTTATCTAGGCAAGCTCTAATAGCTTTCATTGCCAGTTTTCCTTTTGTTAGTATCATTTTCTTTTGCTCATTCCAACTCCCATTACTATTTAGTCGTACTCCTAGGTAGTCAAATTTCCTAACCACCTCGATTTCATTTCCTTGCCACCACCATATTTCATTCTTCCTCAACTTATTCCCCTTTTTAAACACCATTATTTTTGTTTTCCTTGTATTTATTCTGAGACTCCATTTATTACAAAACTTTTCTATTGCTCCAATTGCTTTAGTTAACCCGATATTGGTTATTGCTCCTACAACTAAATCATCCGCAAATAACAAACCCGGTATTTCTTTATTTCCAATTACTGGCAGATGCCCATTTTCTACCTTAATTGCCTCTAAAATATCATCAATGAATAAGTTAAATAAAATAGGACTTAACTTACATCCTTGTCTTAACCCTATATTATTTGAAATAACATTTGTCATTATATTATTTGAGACCCTTATACAAAAGTCATTCTCTGCATATATTCTTTGTAATGTTTCTATGAACCTGATACTCATTCCTATCTTGCTCAATTTAGCCCATAAAGCTTCCCTATTAATTGTATCAAACGCTTTTTCAAAGTCCACAAATAACATATACAACCTTCCCCTTTTGTTAGCTAAATATTTACTGACCATTGTGGATATCACAAAAATGTTGTCTATTACTCTCTTATTTCTTCTAAAGCCTGCTTGGAAATCTGATAACTTACCCTGCTCCTCTGCCCAGAATTGCACCCTTTCTGCCAGAACCCCAGTGTAAATTTTTCCTAACACTGCTAACAAACTAATCCCCCTATAGTTTGCTGGGTTATTCACATCTCCTTTGTTCTTAAAAATTGGCACCACAATTGCAGTTTTCCAACTCCTGGGTACAATACCCTCTTCAAAAACTGAATTAATACCCTAACTAGCATCTCCAATCTGTTCTTATCTAGACACCATGCTTTGCAGAAGTCACCTGGTATACCATCAATACCGCTTGCTTTGTTTCTTTTTAGTCTTATAATTTGATCTCTTACTTCCCCTATTTCTATCCTACTGTCTAATTTCTCAATATAGTCACAATTTGCCACTATCCGTACAATTTTCTTTGTTTGTTGCTCTGCTCCCAAAAGATTTTTAAAATAATTAAGCCATTCATTTACACCTATACTATTCTCTCTCGCTCTTGTCTTATACATACTCTTCACTAAGGACCAAATTGTTTTACAATCATTAGGTGCTGCTGCCTCATGCAATTTTTTACTCATTTTCTCCCCCCATACCCTCCTCTTTACTTCCAACAAACTTTTATACCCCCACCTTTCAACCATGTAATCCGCTCTTTCCTTTTCATCACCCATTTGCCTCCATTTTCTCAGCTCCCTTAAAACTCTTTGTTTTGCCACCCTACATTCCTCATCATACCATCCCTTCTTCTTATTGACCCAATCCTCTTTCATTTTCATTCTTGAACCTGCATATTTCAATATCATTTCTAGTTTTAATACAGCTTCTTCAATTCTGTTTTCTTTCAGCATCTCATCTACACCTGCTTCCCTTGTTCTCCCTATATGTGTCCCCAGTTTCTTTAAAAATACTTCTGCTTCCTCCTCCCTCCATTTATATCTTTCAATTCTAGTTCCCTCTTGTTGCCTTGCTTTGCCACTTCCCTTATATGTACTTAGGAATTTCACCCTTATTGGAAAATGATTACTTGAACACACTAAATTCACCACTTCAAAATCCATGATATACGGATCCAACTCTACTGAATATATCATATAGTCTACCACACTCTGACCATTCTCATTCACAAAGGTAAATTCCCCCATGCCATCTTTCCCCTTCACCCCATTACACATCATCAAGTTGAACTCCTCACAAAATTCTATTAACTTCTTACCTTCGCAATTCAAAATTTTGTCTTTGCTCCTTCTTCGTACTATCTCATTCTCATCCCCTCTTAACTCATACTCAACATCTATTACATTTATTTTACTTACCCCTACCCTTGCATTGAAATCCCCCATTATAATAAAACAATTATTTAAATATCTATTTGATAATTCTTCCATATCTTGCCTTAACAAATTAAATAGATTGGGATTATAAAATTCCGAGGCACTTGGAGGGTTATATACCACTGCAACACACACATTTAGCTTGTCCCCTATCCCATTTACAACACACCACAGAACTGAATTTTCCCCTCTTTCACTACACATTTTCACTTTGACTTGCAAACTCTTCCTAACAAATAACCCTAATCTACCTGATGCACGACCTCTTTCTTTCTTTTTTACTCCAGCTTTACCATAAAAGTAAAAATCTGACACGTCCACTGGAATATCCTTTGTTGCCCATGTCTCTACCACACCTATCACATCGCCTAATTTTAAGATCTCCATTATTTCCCCATGTTTTAACTTTTCAAACAGCCCTTGTATGTTCCATGCTACCACCCCCAATGCCTTTTCCTATACAGATCCCTTCCTCTCAAACCTGAATTCCTGCAATTTTGCTTTACTCCTGGTCAGTCTTGGCCTACCCCCAGGTTCGTTCCCCACTGCTCCCTCTTCCACCTGCAAAATACTTCCCCCTGGCGATGAAATTATGCTAAGCGCAGTATCCTTCCAGACGTCAATCCCCGCTGCTGCTCCCAAGGCCATTCTGCGCGAATCTTCTATCAGCTGACTTTCTGGTGTTACTTGTTTAACTGGTGACGTTTGCTTCACTCCTCCCCTCCGTTCCTCTCCACCACCTGATGACACTTGCTGCAGTCCTCCCCTCCGTTCTTCTCCTCCGACCGATGATGTTTGTCGTGCTCCTCCCCTTCTCCCCTCTCCATTTACCATGCTACCCCTTCTCTGCCGCCTGTCCTTGGTTTCACCACGTGTTGCATTTCCCGGTGACGGTGATCTTCTCCAATTCAGCTGACGAATATCCTGTTTTCTATCATTTATCCACAAATCCAATCCTCTCACGTAGGCTTTATCGCCTCTAGCTCTTGGACTTCTCATTTCTTTTAACAACAAACTTCTTATTTCTCTCTCTTTCTTCCTGTAATCATTTTCAAGGAATATTCTTGTCCCTTTTAATTTTTTAGCATTAGATAGCATTGTCCATTTCATTTTCACCGTCGCTAACTTGACGATTATCGGTCTTGGGTTCGAGCCTCTTCTGCCCACTCTGAAGGTATCAATTATCTCCCAGCCTGTTAACTTTATTCCTAGTTTATCTTGACAAATTTCCTCTACTTGTTCCCATACTCGTTTCTCTCTTGTTTCCTCTACTCCAAATATTATCAAGTTCCTTTTTCTGCTCCTTTCCTCTGCTCTCTCCAGACTTGTTATTCGTCTGTTACATTCCACGAATGCTTTGTCCACCTCGTATTCAAAATTACTCCATACCGATTTCATCTCCTCGAATTGTTTTGTCAACTTCTCTTCAATTCTCCTTTCCATTCCTTTAAAATTAGTCATTTCTTCCGCGATGCATTTCAGCATTCCCATAATTTGTTCTGTATCCGGTCCCAGATTTAACTCTACTCCTCCAATTATTAGTAGCACCATCAACACCAATGCATACCATGCCATCCTTCCACTCTGTTGTCCCGAACATTTTCCACCCAAATTACCTCTTGCTCAGCAACTCCCCGTGTTCAAGTAAGAACATTTTAGTGATGTAATGTAACAACCTTCAACTCTGTCTTTTTTGTTTAATATTTCATCCAGATCAGACAACAATTTACTTTGGGAATGTTTACTAGCCTACACAAAGTTTTCTTTATCAATTATTATTTCTTAATTTTCTTTATGTTAAGTTAATTACCTCTTGTATGAATCCATTCTGGATCTTAGCACTTCTTAATTTTTCATAGGCTAAGAGAGCTTGTGTTTCAAGATCTACTATGATTGGTTTGTTGGTAGCGATTATTTGCATGGCTTTGATTGGAATAGTTTTGACTGCACCCTTGATGAGTTGTAATGGTTGATTTTGTGTAGTTTCCAGTATTTGTTATTAGTAATTAGCAAGGTTATTAGAACTTGGTGAAAAATCAGTTAATCACTTACGAATGAAATCATGCCTTTTTCTAAATACAAACATGGTCATGGTGTCTAAATTATATGCCTTCAAATTACACCTGAAATCACTCTGCATCTCCAAGTAGGAAGGAAAAAGATGTTCTCTATCTGCATTTGAATATGAATACCAAATTAAAGTTCAGTTTTTGTGATTCAAATATTCAAGGAAGAATCTTCACAATGTCCATTCAGCCATTGTTAGTCATTTTGTATTTCACTTCTTCCTGCATTCACTGTACCCCTTGCTGTGGATGAAGTGAGAAATTCTGATTCAAGGAGGGAAAAAGGAGAAAATTAAATCTCTCTTAAATTAGTCATTTAAAGTGCCCAATAATGCATATGTTAACCAGAAATGATATTTAAAAAGTATTGTTTACTCATGTGATTTATGCATCCCAATGTTTTAATCTTTTCTTTCCTTTATATATTTGTATGAAAGACATTTTATTTTTCAAAATTGAGTTGTTGGTTATATAGGGTGGACCATTTAAGTTGAGATTGTACAATATTTCCAAAACTAAGCGTTGTAGAAAGAAATGTCTTTAATAAAAGTTGCTTGATATGGGGGAAAGTAAATGTCATTAGTCAAGTTTTGTTTGGAGGACGTTATGATGGTCATTTTAGGGGCAGTTTAATTTTTTTAAATGGGAGCCTACGTTTTGTATGTTTTCTCATTTGAAAATGATTTATAAAAAGCTGTTTATTTTTTATGAGAAATAAGGAAACAAAATCAAAAATGTTATTCCCAGTTATGAAATGTGACCCTCAAATGACCATCCATGGATGGTCCAACCATTCATTGTGCACTTCTTACATAGCCATTCAGAATTTTCGTTGTTATTTATGTTGGTGTAAGAACAATTGCTAAGAGCTTTTATACAAATGTTATGTAGTTTTTTTATGAGGTGTGAGAAAACAACATAAAAGAGGTAGATTCCCATTTAAAAAAATTAAATATGTGTTTTATTTTTTTTTGGGGGGGGGGATACTGCCTAAATTACCACTTTATATACATACAAGAAATATAATGTTAAAACATGTTTGTCTTTAAATACCATTCTACAAGATTCACATACAATAAATGTGGGTGTATAACCCCATAATAAATAATTTTAAGTCCTTTTCATCTATTCTTGAAATATTGTAACAATGTACAGGTTTACTAATTTTGTCACAAATATAGTTTATATACCCAACCCATGTATATATGTATATACCCAACCCTATCAATTCCTAAACATTTATGTTAGTTTACATCAGCAATATTGCAATTACTTACAGATAAGGAGAACTGAGTTGTGTTTATATTATTTTCTGAAAAATGAATTAGGGTTGTTTTTGCAATATTGCACATTTTGTTTAAAAAAAGCTAATCGCTGAGTCAATGGCTTGAACCAAATAATCTTTTTCCTGCTTGACATACTGCAGTGGTATCATCTGCATCATCTTTCAAGAGTGATGCCATCTGCTTTTGCAAAAGCTAATCAAGTCTGTACACCATATGAAAATAGTCTTTTATTTATTTTGTCCATAATAACATATACATGTTGTGGAACACATCAAAATAGTTGGGGGGTTGGGCAAAATCATAATATTTCATACACAACTCCCTTAATAACTATTGTTCCTGTGAATCTTTTGTACAAATCATTAAGGTCTTGATGATATAAAAACATATATAAAACATTACACTATACTAATAGCTATAACTACATTTTTCAGTCAATGTCTAATAGTTCACTCATATTTAATAATCTTTGATGGAGCAGAAGTAGTGGTTAATTAGTTGTGCTTGAGACATGATTTGTTTGATTGCCTTAATTTTGTTCTTTTAAAACAATCACCACTGAGCTGTGAATTAGTTCTAGGTTTTGTTTTCAGGCAAGGAAGAACCTGCAGCATCTAGTACTTTGTTAACGAATGAATAATAAATAATATTTATTTCTCATTACCCAACGTTACATAATTAAATTACATACATTTTAGACTATAATAATAACAATTAATTGATTACTGCCTTAATGTAACGTGGTAAATTATTATATAACTTAATGCTAGAGTGTAAAATACTATTTTGATACAGTCAGGTATTGTGACTGATTACATGCAGATATGTATTTTTCATGCTGTTGTGTTTATGCAAGGTGTTAATTCTGTGTAAATGGTGGATCGCTGGTGTTAGTGTTCTTAAGTACAAGCATAATTGCTTCATATATACCTAAAATGCAGGGAAGTAGAAGAAAGTATTATAATGGAAAATCCAAATTTCATAGCTTTTTCTTATCTTCTTATAAAATTGTCTATTTTATGTTCAGGTTTGTTTTTGCAGTATATTATGGTTTGAAGACCTGATATTGCATATTTATGCACAACTTGAGAAATGATCAAGCAATTTTGTAGAAGTCATTAATATCCAAAAAGGGTGCTCTGTGAATACACTATAAACAGTGCCAATGCAAAAGTAATGGAAATAGAGAGAAACAATCATTATTCAAGATTGCAGTTTTAGATCTAGAAATATTTGCCTTTCACCTTAAATTAACATACACTCTCACCTACCCACTGTGGCAAAACATGCAGTCAGTTTCTTGTGATTCTCAGTTAAGGATGAAAACAGAAATGTTTAAATTAAAGAAAAAACTAGATATGCTACATTGGTCACTAAATCCAAACACACTTAACCTCAAAAAAAAGCCAAAAGTACACCTTACCAAGACATAGTCAAATTTGCAAACCAAACGTTTACAGAACAGGAACTGCCATTACTGAACCTTGGTATTAAAACGTGTGTGAGCTACACGAAAACACTAGATGAAGTAGTTACAGAGCTTGAGATTGCTACTTCTAATGTACATGAAAACAGCAAAACTTCAATACAGAAAGATTGCAAAGTGATGCTTGAAGATATACAGACAGATGACAACTTCCCAGCCAAACACACAATTAAATCATTAAAATCAAAATCAGTAGTATACACCAAGGCTGACAAAGGAGCTTGGTTATAACTAAATAT
Source organism: Deroplatys truncata (assembly GCA_030765065.1). Taxonomy (NCBI): domain Eukaryota; kingdom Metazoa; phylum Arthropoda; class Insecta; order Mantodea; family Mantidae; genus Deroplatys; species Deroplatys truncata. The sequence continues at coordinate 133,787,949 of CM060975.1, read as the reverse complement.
ATTTTGAATAACTTTTTTTTTTTTTTTTTTTTTTGCAGCCTGTTATTCCCTTCAATCTGCACAATTGTTTCATTTCTGTGCTCTATTTTCTAGGGCTTCATAATATCCCTTAAGAAGAATTACTTAGAATTTTTGGAAGAATGATAATTAATTTGAAGGCTAATGTCACATGCTTGTCTTAAAACATTTGATTTTGTTACTCTCAATAGGGAATGCTGGAGATGCAAGCAAAAGTTTGTGAAAGAAGATGGTTGCAATAAAATGAAGTGCCATTGCGGAGCATTGATGTGTTATGTTTGTCGCCAGCCAGTTAGGGATTATACACACTTCAATGGACAAGGTGGAACCGATTATCATAAGTAAGTAAAAAACCATGGTTGACTAATTAGTCATTGAATGATGAACTAATAATATTCACGTTAAATTGTTTTTCATTATGTTGAATAACTAATAGAGTTGCAATATTAGAATATCTTTGCATTTAAATTACACTTAATATTGAGTATGATGGATTTTGTGACAGTGATGTGCACTAATAATTTAAATGAATGAAAGAAAACCACCTAACATTCGGTATTTATAGGAAACCCACACACCCAATAGTTCAGTTACAATCCAGTTCCCCAACGACATGCAGTACTCAAGTCTTGCACACAGATTAGTTAACGTCCCCATGACCATAAGCTAAACAACATAATAAACACAGCTACAGAAAATGGATTCCAGATGGAAACAGTGCATAAGAAAATAAACAGAGCCAGGAGTAGAAGGAGAATAAAAGAGGTCAGCACACTCGTCCTAAATGAAATAGAAAACAAGATTTTCAAGAAATTCACATACCATCCAAGAGCTTTCTACAAATTCCAGAGGATCTTCAAATAGCACATCATTTTGTCCCATAAAAAGCCGTTACTTCACCAAGAACATACTAAATTATAAATTAAAATATGACATCCCACAGGAGAACAAACTGTGTATACACCAGATCGGCCGCAATGGCTGCAAAAAAAATCTACATTGGGAAAACTAAATGAAACATAAAAATAAGAGCAAAAGAACACATCAGGAACATAAAGCAAGAGCAGGAAGACATCTCCGGGAGCTTGGCACTTAAGTAGAGACCAACACACCATAAACAGAAATCAGAAAATGCTAAAAGTCATTTCAGGAAAAACAGAACTTACAGTTTGGGAAAACATTTATATTTGGAAGAAGGGAACCGCATTTACAATTTTGAAATCCCACCAGGCGACATACTTATGCAGAGGCTTATCCAACCACCACTAGGGATAAGGCCAACCGCAATGCTGGCAGTCAATCCGGAATTGTTGATGGGAGCAATAACTCCAGAAATATGTTTTTCATTTTAAAATATAGTAAGTTATGTAGTATCACAAATCGACTCTAATTAATCTAAATTATACAGTGTGTCCATTAAAATACTGTCATACTTTGAACTGGTATTGTGTCGCTTTGGATAGTCGTATTTGGGTGAAGTTGGAGACATTCGAAAGAAAAACTCAAATATTTTTTACATACCTCATAGACATTGAATGTGGCCCCCACGAGTGACGCTGCAGACATCAAGGCGACATTCCCATTCATGCCACACATGCTCCAACAGATCTGATGATATGGACTGGATGGTGGCAGTGATACGAAGTTGTACTTCTTGCAGGTTTTAAGTCAATGGTGGTACATAGACACAATCCTTTATGTAACCCCATAAAAAGAAGTTGCAGACCATCAAGTCAGGCGACCTTAGCAGTCACTTGTAGAAGACATTATCATCATTTCTGACACATCCAATCCATCTTCCTGGAACCATTCATTCAGATATTCCCAAACATGTAAATGCCAGTGAGGAGGTGCTCCATCTTGTTGGAAAATAAATCTGTTGCCTTCTTCTTCCAATTGTAGAAATAACAATTCAGTGAGCATGTCAAGATAAGTTGGACTCTTGATAGTGGGCTCTTGAAAGAAAAATGGGCCATAGTCTTGACGTTTCGATACGGCACAAAAGACATTCACTTTAGGGGAGTCTCTTTCAACTTCCAAAATTCTGGCTCCCCCAAATCCTAACATTATGTCTGTTCACTTTTCCACTAACATAGAATGTTGCCTCATCACTGAAAATTATTTTTTCTGACATATTTTTTATTATCCTTCATTAGTACCAATAAATGTTCAGAGAAATCTAATCATTTTGCAGGGTCATCAGGTTTCAACTTATGCAGTAATTGCAGTTTGTAGGGGTGAAACCTCAGTCGCGTATGCAGGATCTTAGATACGTTGGATTTAGGGATATTTAACTGCTGACTACTCTATGGATAGACTTCTTAGAACTACGTACAAATGCTCCCGCACTTGTTCCACAATTTCTGCATTGACAGATGGTCTCCCTGAATGGCCTTTCCTTTGATGACATATGCAGCCACGATCCACAAAATCACGGTACCACTTCAAAATTAACATGTGTATAGGAGCTTGATGCTGAAACCTTTGCCTAAAAGCACGCTGAACCTGCATCAGACTCTGTGTGCTATGATATTCCAAAACACACCAACTACGTTCTTGTGGGTTCGCCATAACTCCTTAAAATTGTTTTAATAGCAACACAATTTTAAAAGCAAACATTCACATGTAACCTGCCTGCTAAATATGCAACAATGAACCCATATCGACTAAGCACAAACATGAGTGAATTTAGTTTCTGTGTTTGTTACCTGCGATCCTGTCCATTGTTGACATGCACAAAAAATTTGAGTTTTTCTTTTGAATGTCACCAATTTCATTTAAATACAATTGTCCAAGGTGATGTGGTGCCAATTGGAGTATGACTATTTTTATGGACATACTATATTTTTGCATTACTAATATAACTTAAAATGTCATCTTACATTTTTTTTTTATATTTTTTTTACATGATACTGAAATGTTAAGGGCTGTCATTTAAAAACCTGAGCATTCATAAATGATTATAAAAACTTAAGTGTGATATTGCTCAGTTTTTTACAGTTTGTTTAAAGCTAGTGCACCAGACAAGCATCATATAACACAATGTAAGCTAAATGTACCAAAAGCTGTTGGTGATGCTATACTTGCTAACCAACTTCAAAACAGGAACCAGCACATGACTTATGTACTGCCTTTACTTGCCTTTAGTGGGGCAATGTTTATGTGGTGAATTTGGTGTGAGGAAAGGTTCATTTGGAGACACGCATTGTTGCAATTGCATACAGTAAGATACCTAATATGATAAAGATTAAAAACAGAAGCGTTATTAACAGTGAAGTATTCATCATGATTTAGATTGAGTCACCTTTTATACACTCACCTTCACTAGTTAAAGTTACACAAAACAGAAACGTTTTTGAGGGCATTTGTCCTCATCGTCAGCAACTGGGTGACGTCACCCAGTCGCTGACGATGAGGACGAATGCCCTCGAAAATGTTTCTGTTTTATGTAACTTTAACTAGTGAAGGTGAGTGTATAAAAGTGTGGCTCAATCTAAATCACCTAATATGATGTCTAGCATCCTCATTATTATTGTAACCTTTGCAGCTGTTCTTAACTTTCCAGCTACTCTTGCCCTTCATGTTTATTGTTTTCAGTCTGCAATAGCATATACAAATTTCTCTTTCATATTGAATTACAGGGATTTAAAATACTGAGAAATTGTGGACTTGGTGTATATATATATATTTTTTTTTTGCAAGAAACTTCTGTGTTTGCCAATACCAACTGTTTAAAAAGTTGCTCAAATTAAGATAGGATTATACCAAGAAAAGCATTGATTATGAAAAGAGCTTTGAAGTATTGGTACAGCCTCTTGTATGCAGATATTTAAAATACCAAGAAAGTTTAAGAAGTAATTAATAAAATAGTGGCTTGGGAGATGTGTGTGGAAAAAGAGAAACAAATATTAAGGATTTTGGATACATACAACAAAGACAAGAAGGATAGTGTAGAAAAGCTTCTAGGGCAAAGGAGGAATTCAGTCAAACAAATAAAAGTTGAAACATTAAGAGTAGAATAAAATAGAGATAGAAGTATAGAATTTCTAAAAACAAGGTAATACAAAAGTCTGAATTGAGCAAAGGTAGTGTACAAGAAAAGGCTAAGAACCATTATATACAAACAACTGGGTTGTTAGGTGCATAGGATCTTCTAATATCAAGTAGCTCTGTGTGCGCTAGAACACATGCTGTTAATGTAATTTGTGAAGAAATAAACAGTGTCAAGTACCTCACAAATATTGTGGAAGAGCGTACTTGTATGTGCTGTGAACCAACAGAGCAGACAGCATCAACCAGCCATTCTTGGGTAGGAGAAGGCCAGTCGGATGAGTGTGCACAGGCAGAATACATGCATTTGTGTATTTGGAAGGTTAAATGTGAGCAGTTTTAGTTTTTTATAACACTATTTTACAATTATCTTAGTAATACAAAAGAAACATGCCACTACTTGCTAATATCTGGCTCATACTTGTGAGTTATTGCATAACCAAGTGACCCAGGCAGTTTCAACACTGCAGTTACTCTACTACTAGGAGCACTTTACGCATGAAGATAAATTCAGTCCCTTTCCCTTTTAATTAGATTTCTAAAAGCTCTGATTCCCTATGTTTATTAATTTTCCTCATATTGGCCTATTTCTCAAGCCTTAATTTTTCTTTCATTATTTTGGTTTCTTCACATTTAAGATTCCATGCCAATAATTATCTTTTATTCTGCACATTGGGCATTCCTTTAAATACCTGCCCCCTCTTATTCCTTTCAATTTGACTATACCTGTTCTGGCCCATGCAGCTTCCTCCCTCACCCATCTGTTGCCTTTTTCTAAATAGTGTTCTCCCTATTCTTTCTTTAGTTTCCTGTAGATCCTTAATGACTTCTTTTTTGTTGAAGCTACTAAATATTTCCTGAAATTTCAATATCTTCTATTCTTTGTTTAACTTCTTTTCAGGAACTCTTTCTTTTCATTCTGTAGCTTGCCAAGTCATCCTTAAGCCAATTTTTTCCATGACCTCTTTAATTCTGTTAATGCATGTGTTACACCCAGTTGCATTCTCTAAATTTAAACATTGTTTCAAAATATTTTGTTTTTGTAAATTCTTTATCCTAAAACAATATTTTAAAATTCTTGTCATTACTTTTCCTTTGCTCCCTATTCTTTCTAGTTCTGTTTGTTTAACCCCATTAGGTGTGGCTTTTGGTGGTCCCAAAATTTACTTGCAAAAATTCCTGTAAATCAAGTTTACAATTAGCCACCTCTTGTCAACACCCCATATTTCTACACCATACATTATTTTAACCTCCACTACTACCAAATATATTCTCTCCAACCATGTATGTGTATTGCTGGTAGTTTGTGCTTACAAGCATAATAACTTTTAAGGCCAACCTTCCTTTTGTCAGACTCTTTTGCTAGCTCCAACCACCATTGTTGTTGAGCCTATCCCCTAAATAATAAAATTTATTAAACACTTCAAGTTTTGTCCCTTCCCAATCCATTTTTTGTTGTTGTTTTGCAGCTTGTTTCTTTTTTGAATATCATTATTTTTGATTTTCAGGTATTTATTCTTAGACTCCATTCCTTGCAACATTTAAGAGTTACTTTGATTAATGGATGTTGTTAAAGCATCAATAAAATATTGCCTCTGGCATTGCAATATTCCCAAGAAAAGATGTGCGTCAAACAAGCTAATCTTCCTCATATAATGTTGTTAAAGTAATTAATAAAGTAAGAGCCAATGGACTAAAACATAGGCAGTTTAAATGGTTTCTTGATCTTGAAACTGAATATTATGGTATACCTAAGTATTCAGAGGTCCATTGGGTGAGCATATGAAGGTCACTTGAGTTGATTTTTGAACTTGACAAACTATGGTAAGCGGATTTTGCAGTTCTAGTTGATTTGACTGAATGAGATCTTGCAAAGAAAGAAAGGGAAAAAAAACAATTAATCTCACAACCTTATGATTCAGTTGAAGCATTCAAGGCAAAATTGCAGTTTTGGGATCACGAGTTGTCCACAGGAAATGTATCTCATTTCCCCTCACTTGGTGTCTGTGGGAAATTCTGTGAAAAGTGCTAATTTTGAAGAATATATAAATATTCTATGTCATTACTTGAATTAACTCCCAATTTTCTGATGTAGTTCTCGAAAGTGAACTCAAAATCTTTGAAACTACATATAATGTGGATGATATGTCTGTTTTCAACTGGAGATATTTGAATATGATCAAGAAATACACGTGAAGTACTGTAATAGAACAAGCTTAATGCAGTTCTGTTGAAATTTTCCCCAATTGCATAATCTTGCAGCTTGACTCATGTCAATGTTTGGTTTCCACATGTGTTTGCTAGCACTTGTTTTGTGCAGACTAAAAGTCAGTTCCAATTTCAACAACAATGATCTTGTTTAACTCAGATAAAAGATATTAAAACAGCATTTTAGTAAAACAGCTGTTTCAGCAACCAGTGTGATGGTTATTGAGACCTACAAACCTGGTTATAGACTATCTGCAGCTTTCCACCATTTACAGATCAAAACCAATGTTAGCAAAGCAAAAAAGAAACATGGCGCGGCAACGAGCAATGGATTTGGTTATGGAAAATGACAAAAAATTAAATTAGTGATGCTGAATATGTGCAATATGTGGGAAGTAGAAGGTGAACAAGACGAATCAAAGAGCGAAGCAATTATTTCAATGTCTATGATGTAGATTTTGTGATGTGGTTTCATCTCACAAAGCAATCTACTCTGTATGGAACAAATAAAGCAGGAATTGTAATTGTAATTGTAATTTGCCAGTGTATAAGATGCATTTTTTCCCCCCTAAAAATAGATCCAAAAATACACCAATAGCAAATATTTATTACCTCCATTTCTTCAGAATTGGAATGTTTTGATGTGAAACAAATCCTTGTTAGCTTCCCTATGGAGGTGAGAGCATTCCAGTTGTATAGCGTTAAGTGGATGCACACGCACTGTCATTAAAATGATTGTCGTTGTGATTAATGCGAAGATCTGTTTGTGATAAAAAGCAGTTATGGTAATTTGCAGACTATGGCTGGAAAATGACGTTGCTATACAACTACATTTAAGTTACAATGATTTTGTATGCTAAAGAACATGGAAACAAGACTGCAAAAAGGCACTGAGAAAATGATAAGAATTTGGCGGAATCAGGAAGAGGTTTTAAAGAAAGCAACTCGCAGTAGACAATCTAAGAAGTAGAACTGCTAAATGGACAGAATTTGAACTGCTATACTTGGATTTTAGACAACAGACAAGTGGAAATTTCAGTTTCTACACATATTTGCTGCAATTGTTTGTGTTACAGTAGCTTCATTAATTTTTCCTGAAAACATGTCTTAAAATTGGGGTGCATCTTATGCGCTGATGCATCTTATATGCCAGAAAATATGCTAAGCAGTTAATTCATAAGAAATAGAAATTTCACTAATAAATTAAAAATTTATTCACCTCAGGATCAATAATTATTATTTTTTGCATCATCACACCTAACCTCTGTTTCACTATTGCTGAATGTTTTGTCACACCTGTTACACTTTCCATTGCCCTTTACACACCACAGATGTTTGTATGTTGTCAATATTAATTGTTTTATTCTCAATATATTTTGTGGTACAATAAAATATAACCAAACGTTTTGGTTTACAGCTCTCTTGCTTTCCACAGCTTAGGTATTCATATTGTTTTAATGAACTTTCTGTATGAATGTTGTAATTTTTCAGACAAAAAAAAACAATCGAGTGTATCATAATTATTTTGTATGTGATAAGCTGAAATTTCACACCCTAAGATACCATTTTATTCAAATGGTTTCCAAGCCATAGAATTTCAAAAGCAGAACATGTTTGCCAGTGCTTCAATCATAGTACTTCAATGCAGTGTATATCACACTGCAATTACAATACAAATGAAACAGACTTAGTAAGAAGCAAATATGTAATGTGTCTGTTTATCATTTTGATAAAGTGAAGTTAACAATCTGCTGCTGCAGCATGTTTACTTTGCAGCGAGAAGCTCCTAACTTGCAGTTCACAGTGTACTCTTCCAGCTCCACAAGTGCAGGCAAGATAAGCATTGCTGAAATAAACCATTAATTCACTTATGCCTGTATGTCAAGCAAAAGAATTATGATGTTTACTAATGCTAAGCATTTGGCAATGCAGCCATTAGGTCTTTTGTTCTCCAGTATTCTCCAGATATTGTGAGTTTGGATGAAAGAGCTGGACATTTTTAAGGTGGTCTGATTCATTTCTTCTTATAGAATACACAAAGGACAAAGTGGGGAAGAAGTAATTCCAGTTCTGTGCAGGTGTTTTGACAGACATCATGACCTATGGTTAATCTAAAAGATGAAACAGTGCTTTTCCTTGGATACTCAGCAATTTTAAATAAACTTGTGTTGAGATACTCCCATCTAGTAAAAGTAGTACCACCTTGCCTGTTGACATATAATCTGTGGAAAAGAATCAGACATTATCTATCTTAAAAATAAAATTGTTGCGTTTATTAGAACATGCTTTATTGATTTTTACTTTCTTTACAGTTATTACCTAAGATAAGTGGAGAGGGCAATGCATTTGACTCAAAAGTTGGGTGCTAACATTTCCCTGGAAATACAGAAAAAAGGAAAGAAAATTATTAATTTGCTCTTTCTGTACCTTTTTCATGGAATAGTTTTAATATACTCCAAATTGTTGTGCAGTGCTGTGCTGTGCTATGCTTGGTATGGTTTTAAGAGAGTTGATGCATTAAAATGTTGAAATTAGTATGTTGTATATTCTTTTATGATTATCTGCAGGGTATATTTTAGAAATGAGCTTTTAAATGAATAAGCCTTGTTTTAATTTCAATGTTTCAAATTTTATTTCAGCTTGCATTCTAATATCTTGCTGTGTTGCTATGTTTAATACATTAAGTGTGATGTTTATTTGATACAATTACAAAGTGAATGTGTTGTTAAAAATATATAGTAATGAAGAAAGCTGTAAGACAAAAGTTTATGCAACTCTACTTCATCTAAACATGATGAAGGCTTGAATGTGAATAACTTTTCATCTCCTTTCTCATCATGATCCATCTTGTTTGCTTTTGTTAGTTATCTAACAGTTTGTTAACTAATGGATATCAGCAACAAATTTTAGTAATACCTTTATTTACATTTAGAAATATACATTAACCTTCGAGAATTCATATATACATGAGCTATGGTAGGACTCATGCAGGGTAATTTAATTTTTTATCACACAGCTTTGTATTTTAAAAATTGTTTGTTTTTGCCAATTGAGCAATTGTCTGACAAATAATAAATTGTACAAGATAATAATTGCATATACTTAAGTATACTTTTGCTCTTAATGATACACAATCTGACACAAATAGGTTTCACTTATTTAAGTACTTTTAGTGAAGCTGAGAAATAGAAAGCTAGTTTAAATGAAATAATAATGAACAAAAGCATAGTATGTAATAAAAGCTTAAATATTTAAATACTTTCTGCACAGTGAAACAAGTCTGGACACGACCCAATTACATGAGCCTTGCAGATTGACTAGCCACAGATGGCACAGCATTTAATTCTACAGCCTATAGTTTTAAGACAAAAGCAGCACCTTCCTCCTTTCTGGATTCACAATTTCATTTTGGTTCACGTGCCCTTTCAGTTGTTTTATTTTAGCCTGAAGAGGTTTTGGTAAAGTGTTTGTTGTCTTGAATTTTCAGGCTTTTATCCAGCAGATTCCTTCTTAGGTCCTTCTAAAGTCACAGTGAACAAATTTTCTTCTTATTTTTTCGTGAAGTATTACCTGTGCATTGATGCTATCCACATTTAACAAGAAGTAAGTAAGAAACAGTCAATGGCCAGCAGTGTGACTTTGGGCTTACAGAGCAATTTTGACACATCTAATCAACATCATCAACACCTATCTTGGTCTTATTAGAAAGTGATGATATCTGGCTGAAGGGCAACACTCTTCTAGTTTCAATGGAAAGAGAATAATGCATTATTTGTTGACAACAGGATTACCACTTGCTCCTGTTGAATATCAAGTGTCATCTTGTCCTTATTTCACTGTGATGAACTCCCTTGGAACTCTCATTATTCTTCCTCTTGGTTCTTACCAAAATCAGTTCATGAAGTCACAGTAGGTCTTTGTGTTAATGACACACTGGTAAACCAATTGTCAATGTAATATTTCTTCCTGCTATTGGTACTGGAGTAACCAATCTCTTCACGGCACTTGCAGCATTTCTAATACTGAAGATACCAACAATTTGTTTCCTTATTAGTTGTGATGGTTTTTGAGTCAGTAAGAATGAAGATTTCGAAACCATACTTTGCTGGCTTTGTCTTCATAAACACTTTGAAACTGCAGCGATCCCAAAATTCTTCCAGATTCTAATCTATTTCATCTTCCAAGATTGTGTATGCTTACTGAAAATTATGCACAAAGATGTCAAAATACCATATATGAGTAGTCTTTTCTTCCTTTATTCTATCTGTGTAGGTAGATTTATCATCAAATATGAGACACTTCATGAGGAAGTGGAAACTTTTCCTTGACATTGTCAAATTATCAGGTCTGTTCCAGTAATGTCTCTAGCCTAAATATCTTTTTTGTTCAGTTGGGGTAAATAAAAGTAAATATTTTGTTTGTTAACGAAGCTTTCAATAGTCAGGATCATATCAGTGCCACCAGCATAGCAGAATTTCGTCACACAGGAGTTCTTTTACCTGCTTGTAAATCTACTGATTTTAAATTATTGGTCTGGGCCAGGTTTTAATCCACAACCTTGGGATCAGAAGGCCAGTGCTAAGTAACTGAGGCATCCAGACCTTGATGATTGTCTGTTGTGTTGGATGATGTTGGGATGATTTCATAACACCACATATATGTAGTATGCCAAACAGTGCTTCTGTTTCTTCTGGATTGGTTGCTGTAGCATCTCATTCTCGGAATATTGTGGTCTGTTCATTTCAATTGAATATTTACACCAGGTTGTTCAATCGTAACATTTTGGGCAGCCATCCTTTCTCTTAGAGTTGGTGGTTCTTTATACCAGACAGTACCATGTTTTTCCTTGTAGGGATGAAGTTTTTGGCCAAAAGAATTTCATCTTCAGAGAGGTTTGCTGAACTCCATACATCTTCTGACATTTGTATGTCTTGATCATTTTCTCTGCTTTGAATTGAGTCAGATTTATCACTGTTCTCTATAACATCATCACAGGAAGAAAAAAACCCATCAAGTTCATCATTCATCACTTTCATAGAAATTTTCTGTCATCGCCTCTGTTTCATTTTCTGTAAATCTTTGATCCATTTTATTCTCTTACAGTTCAGGCAATTTTAAAATGTAAGGAAAAGTACAACAAAACACTTTGTATGAATTATATTATAACATACACAGATCACTGCTGTGATTATATAAAATTGTTTGGGGTATATTTTTTTCCATGTACAGTCACATTGTTAAACCTGTAATTGGTTAATTAGTCATTGTGAAGTGAAACATTTGGAACATCTGTTGGAAGAATCTATTTGAAAACATGTGAGTTCTCAATCATATAGGAAACATATCTAATATAAAATGGCTGCATTCATTTACTTCTGGGTAAAATATTACCCTGTATGCTTCCAGGGGGTTAACAACTACAGATCGCTATAAATTAATTGATGTAAGTGAGCTGTGGAGGAAGAAGAATGTTTATGTAAGGAGCTCTATCTCTGAAGAAGAAAAGTGAAACAAGGAACAATGGGAGTAGAACTTAACAATTCATTAAATGCAAAACTGATCAGAACGTGCTGATGAATTGGTTAGCACTAGGAATTATAATAATTATACTGTTAGTGATTGGTGGGATTGAAGTAAATCCAAGTCTGAAGGAGATACAAACAATGTTGTAGAACCTCGTACGAAAAGAACATAATGAATGGAATGCAACAACACATACAGTACGAACGATGGTTCTGTGCCGGTGAGGGCTCGATGCGCACTGGTTATCTGTACAGTGAGCGAGCCCCCAATTCTCGGGCATGCGCGGTGAGTGCCATCGCTTCAGTCTAGTGGCAGCAGTAGTTCGAGTAACATCTCTCTTGCCAGTCGTCTGTTGATGCTACCTTGAACGTTATGTTTATAAATTAGTCACTATATGTTTCTGTAGGGGCGTGATTTCAGTTTCTGCATTGGGGGGCCAAGATTGCTTGGAGTAGTTTCACAAATGTTCATGTGGATTGTAACGATATATATAATGTTTTATTTCTTAAATGTGAAATATTGCTATTAATAGTACAATTGTAATGTTTCATTTGGTAGAGCAATAATGTTGCTCGTAACCTAGGGGAGGGGGACAATTGACCCCTTGCCCCCTAAATGACAACCCTGTGTTTCTGTAATTAAACTTGGATTGCATATAGTTATTGTGTATTTTGGTGTGTTTATTAGAGGTTCTTGCCTTCTGCGACATTTTATGTAAAAATAACAACGGTCAATATAACACAAAATGATGGGGATAAATACCAAGAAATCGCTAATGGAAAAACTAATTCCTACCTTGCCTCTCAGATCTGTCTTGGTGATGCATAACGCACCATACCATAGTGTGTAGTTGGAAAAGGCCCCATCGCCTCACACCAAAATACATGCAGAACTTGCCCCATTCTAAGAAAGGATGCTAAGTTTGGAGCTTTACAACTTAAATAAGGGTCAAAACCTATTCCGAATATTTACGTTGATAGTTTGTAGGCCATGCACACAATGTTCTCTGATTACCGCCCTAGTCTTCCGGTCTTACTCGAGTAGAACTCATCTGGGCTGATATAAAGCAATGGGTAGTTTGGTAGAACACCCTTTTAAACTACATGATGTTATTGATTAAGCTTAGCTAACAACATGTTGAGGACATTAGCGTAGAAAAGTGGGAAAATGCCTCTCAACACATTAAGTAGGAAGACAAATACATTGAAGAACAACAAGGCCTGTTTGAAAAGTGAAAAGTTAGAAGGTTCTGTAATCCAGGTTAGGAAATATAGTGACAGCGAACGAGAAGAAGACTGATGACGATGAAAGGGAAAGTCTTGCAGAAGAAAACGACGGTGGTGATATGTCTGGTGTAGAGTGTTTATCACACTAATAAAGCCCCTGCTTGTTTAACACAATGCATTTATGTGACAAGGTTTGTGTATAATGTGTAAATATAAAAGAATGATAGAGCAATCTGAACATAGTGACAATAAACCAGTCATGCAGTGATGTGGTGTATGTTTATGTCGTATCAGCAAAGCCCCACGTCTTCCAGCAGGCAGGCAGACAGAGAGTTGCCTGGCGTTAGACATAGACTCTCTTCAGCGCGGGAAGAAACAAGGTCACCGGCACAGAACCATCGTACGTACTGTAAAAGACAATCTGAATAAAGTTGCGGAAGAAATAAAAGATGTTAGAAAAGATGTGCGAGAAATAGGGAGAAAGGTAGATGGAATCAAGGAGACAATGGAAAGAATGGATGAAAGGAGGAGGAGATTCAATTTGGTATGGTTTAAAATTGTCTTTTATAAAAAATAGATATGTTCTGTTCAGAATGGGTATTAAATGTAAACGAAAAGTGAACACAAATTGTAGTATTTAAGAAAGTAGGAAAATGGAGTGAATATGAGAAATGAAAAAAAGGAAGAAATAGATATAAAGTGTTGCGAGATTGCACTTACTTAGGAATTAAATTAGGAGTAGGAGATAAATGGGAGAAACAAGAGAGATCAGCGTGGTAAAAGAGAAAACAGCAATGATGGCGTTAGAGAATGTTTATTTAAAATGCCAAAGTTGGAGGTGCAATGTTTGGAAAGAGTGTACACCTCAGTGGCCGAGACTCGAATGTTACGTGGTATAGAATATGGAGACTTAAAAATGGATGGGAGGTTGTGGACCTGTACATAGGCTGTTTTGTAAGGAACTTCTTGAGCTGTCAATAGCACGGCTAATGAAGTGGCTCAAATTGTAATGGCACAAGGTAACAAGAAAAGGATTGGTTATGGAAAGAGCCTTGAAATATAGTTACAGGATCCACAATTTTAATGATGAAAATTTGTTAAGACAATGTTTAAGATACTAAGAAACCAGTCTACAAAGTACAGGCTGGATAAGCAAACTAAGAAATAATTTTAAAAATAATGGAGGATATAGCATGGCTAAGAGCAAGAGTATGGAGGCTAAAAGGGCAACAAAAAGGCTGTCCACAAGGCGAATGTCCATTATGTGGGGGGAAGAGAAGATATACAATACATTATTTTCAAATGCAAGAGAACAAAGATTTGGAGAAAAGAAAGTGTATGGTATAGAATGAACAGGGAGCACTATTTAAGAAAGTAAAATACAAATGGAAATGGGCTGTTAAAAAGAGGAAAGGAACAATTATATAAGAATATAAATATAAAAATTAAATTGATATTTGAAAAAGAAGCTAGAAACAGTGATGTGTTATTGAATTTATTTAATGGTGAGTCAGAATTGTTACACTAGTATCACTTATGTTTACTCACTTAACATGTTTTGGCAAACAGTTGTTTCCATCCTCAGAAGCTAATCCGACTGGCTGGTGTTGTTGGTGTTTCCGTTTTGTTGACTGGATACTATGGTGGCATCTTGTGGTGGCAGCAAATCAAAATTCATTAGATGTGTGTTATATTTTAAAATGGTGATCTTATCCTATGCATCTAATTCAGCTGCAAATTTGGCTGGTTTGAGTAATGTAATATTGGGTTTGATGCTGTGATTGGTGATCCAAAAATGGTGTGAAACTGCAGATTTGTCCATTTGTTTGTGTTTGATACATCTCATGTGCTACTTTAGCCTAGTTTCTAGGTTTCTTTTTGTCTTACCTATATATACTTTATTGCAATCGAACAATTGATTTTGTAGATTCCAGCTTTTTTGTCTTGTGGAATGGGGTCTTTTAACTTGTTACAAAGTAATTTCTCTATGTTAAAATTGTTCTGTAGGGCTAGGCTGATGATGTGTTTCATGAAAATCTTCTTAAATTTGTGATATGTTCTTGGGTGGTATGTGAATTTCTTGAACTTTAGCTGTTTATAATGCTGGATGAGATTTGTTGTGTCTTTGATGTGTTTCTGTCGTTTGAATTTTGCAATTTTTTGTCAGTTGCTGTTTTGTTGTACCCATTATTTATTGCTGTGTCTACTATGTACTGGTATTCTTGTTTATTTAAGGGAGTATATACAAGTCTGTGTGTTAAGCTGTTTAGTACTGCATGTTTGTGTGTGGTTGGATTGAAAAGTTTATTTTTTATGTAATTAGTAGAGTGTGTTGGCTTCCTGTATATTCCAAAGGTTAGGTTCTTTTGTTCCCTGTTTATTTTTAGGTCTAAAAATGGTAGCATACCTTCTTTTTCTATTTCTATGGTGAATTTTATTGATTGGTTCTGCAGGTTTAGTAAGGCTAAGGAGTCTTGTATGAACCTATTATGGACAACAGCAAAGATGTCGTCGACATATTTGTGCCAAAGGAGGAAGTTGTTATGTGTGTTTCCAAGTAACTCGTAGATAGATCTGCAAGGAAAGGTGAAAGTGGATTACCCATGGTTAGACCTGTTGGTTGTTGATAGAACTTCTTGTTGAAACTAAAACAATTTTGTATGATGCACAAATTGGTAAGTTGTATGAGGTCTTCTATTTCATTTTCTGGAGTGTTAGTCTGCTGGAGCCATTTCTTTAATTGACACAGGAGTTGATCTGTTTGGACACTTGGAAATAGTGCAGTGACATCAAAGGAAACTAATCTGTCTTCTGGTTCGAGTTCCAGGAATTTTATCTTCTGTATTAATTCTTCTGAATTCCTTGTGTTTTTACTATTGAATTTTGGTAGTGAAGAGAATCTCTGAACTAACTATTTTGACAGTTTGTAGGTGGGAGAATCAATATTGCTAACAATTGTTCTCATCTTGTTACTTGGTTTGTGTAAAGCATACATTCTTTGTAAGGTGGGGTGGTCTGGTTTTAATCTTGATTTATCAGTGTCTGTTATAGTTTTGATTTCTTGGATGGTTTGATTGAGGGCTTTTAAGTGCAGTTTTAATGGGTCTTCTTGAATTTCTATGTAATGTTCTTGTTGTAGCATATTTTCCACTCTGGTAATATAATCATCTTTTTGAAGCTTCTGAGGATGGGAACAACTGTTTCCCGAAACATGTTAGGTGAGTAAACATAAGTGATGTTGACTAATTTTGAAGATTTAAAAGCTAGTAACAGTGATGTGTCATAATTTAAAATAAAGAGAGTTGAGGGTTGTTACACTACATCACTATAATATTCTTACTTGAACGCGTTTCGGGAGACGGTTTGTTCCCATCGTCAGCATGTCCTCATCTGATTTTGCCGGTCATCGTCTGGGGGATGTGTGTGGTTAGTGGTGTTCTCTGGTGCTGGGCTGATGAACCTCCAAAGGCTGTTGGGTGGCGGCAGTTTGAAATTTGATACGGTAATTTGTATCACAAATTATTTAAATGTAAATAATGATTGTAATATGAATATGCATTTTTATGTGACATTGATTTCAGATGTTTATTAATTGTAATTATTATTGGGAAATAAGTTTATAAGTCTTTACTGAAACTGTCAATAATAGCGCAATAATGCAAAGCGGGGGGTGAGCTGTTTATCATTATTGGGAACAAGGAAGTTACGTAATGTTGGCGCGTTTTTGGTAGAACCTTCTGGAATGTTTCCCTAAAAGCAATATGTATTCGTGGTTTTCATTGGATATTAAAATAGACGCTAATGTTGGCGCGTTTTATTAGCCAATAGCAGTTCATTTATAATCTTTAGGCATGTCAGGGAGTGGGAGTATATAAAGCCAAGTCCGAGGTAGATCGTGGCCAGTTCATCAAAATTCTTAGTGCAATACACGTCGTCTTAAGTTCTTCAGTTCGTCAAAATATTTGTATGAGATACGTCGGCTATAAATTCACAAGTTACGAAAATCTAAAGTATTATAAAGTTAATTATACACAAAGTTGAAGTACGTGAGTTAAAAGTGATAAGTAAGAAGTTATTACAAACAGTTTCAGTTTGGCGAGTATCCAGATCAATATGTAAAAGTGTTAGTGAACGTGTTCGACAATAAAAATTATAAAACAAATTTCTTCATTAAGTGTAATTTTTGAATAAAAGATTCCTTTCCGCTTCACAACCTGTATAGAGATACATATTCTACCAAAGATAAGATAATAGCTAGCCGGAGGACATTTAAAATGAATTATTTCAAAAACTGATGCAATTTGCTACGCCAGATGGAGCTACAAACCAAACAAATGAATGACGTCACAAGATGGCTTCCACTCACATGAAGTAAACACAATATAAGATCTTAAAGTTCTAATAACTTACGCTACACAAATTACGTAAGAAACATTTTACTCCAAATTGACTCCCATACGTGGGGCTCAAAACATATACAATTTGTTTACTTCAAATTGGCGCCCAAACGTGGGGCTACAATAATGTTACACAAACAACATTATTTCTCTCGCAAATTCATTAGGTGATTCCTGTGTTTGACAATATGTATTTTTTCCCAGATGTCCAATTCATTACTGCTGTTGATCGGTTTTAAGAGTTACACTAAAAACTCTTAAAACCGATCAACAGCAGTAATGAATTGGACATCTGGGAAAAAATCTAATGAATTTCAAACTGCCGCCACCCAACAGCCTTTGGAGGTTCATCAGCCCAGCACCAGAGAACACCACTAACCACACACATCCCCAGACGATGACCGGCAAAATCAGATGAGGACATGCTGACGATGGGAACAAACCGTCTCCCGAAACGCGTTCAAGTAAGAATATTATAGTGATGTAGTGTAACAACCCTCAACTCTCTTTATTTTAAAAAATAAGTGATGTTAGTGTAATTGTTGCTTATATGGATTGCCGATTTTAGTGGCCAGGACCAAATACAGTGGGCAGTCCAATACATGAATTAACTTAATACTTTAATAAACTAATTTGGTTTGTAATATATGTATTATGCTTGTCTGGTATATAAGGGAAATATCTCAAGTTTATTCTGAAATTGATTACAATTGTGTGACATCATAGCATTATGGCTAAATACAAGGTGAATTGGTAGTTTCCAAGGATGCAAATATAGATGATGCAGTAATTTGTATCACAAATTACTTAAATGTAAATAATGATTGTAATATGAATATGCATTTTTATGTGACATTGATTTCAGATGTTTATTGATTGTAAATATTTTTGGAAAGTAAATTTATAAGGCTTTACTGAAACTGTCAATAATAGCGCAATAATGCAGTGAGGGGGTGAGCTGTTTATCATTATTGGAAACGAAGTTACGTAATGTTGGCGCGTTTTCGGTAGAAACTTCCGGAATATGTTTCCCTAAAGCATATGTATTCATAATTTTCATTGGATATTAAAATAGACGCTAATGTTGGCGCGTTTTATTAGCCAATAGCGGTTCATTTATAATCTTTAGGCATATCTGGATGAAGGGGTATAAATAGAAGCCAAGTTAGAGGTAAAGTCAGTCAGTCCTTCAGTTCGCCGAAAGCATTCATACACTACACGTCGTCTTCAGTCAGTCAGTTCGTCGAAAGTATTAGTTCGTCATACATCGGATATAGATTCACAAGTTACGCGCAGCAGAATTATGAAAGATCTAAAATATGGTAAAGTTAATTATATAAAAGGTTGAAGTACGTTGATTAAAAGTCATCAGTAAGAAGTTATTATAACAGTTTCAGTTTGGCGAGTATCTAGATCAATATGTAAAAGTGATAGTGAACGTGTTCGACAATAAAAATTATAAAACAAATTTCTTCATCAGTGTTCTTATTGGATAAAAGATTCCTTTCCGTTTACACAACCCTGATAAAGACACATGTTCGACCCAAGATAAGATAATAGCTAGCCGGAGGACATTTGAAATGAAATCAAACACTGATACTAGGTACCACAAATTGCTAACACTAGATGGAGCTACAAACCGAACAAATGAATGACGTCACAAGATGGCTTCAACACACGTGATGTAAACAAACATTATAAGTAATACCGTCGCAAATTGTCTACCACAACGTGGGGCTACAATAATGTTACTTCAAATTGGCTCCCATACGTGGGGCAGTTAAAATTATGTAACCAAACAAAACAAAAGCAACACAACATAAGATCTTCAAGTTCTAATAATTTACGTAAAAACATATTACGTAATCAGTTTTACACTCGCATAGAATACTAGATTACCTGTGCAAAGTATGTCCACAGCCTTGACAAATATCTAAATACACCCTAAATTGTCATCCACCATGCTTAAATACTGGACTTAGGCAGTTTGTTTGTAGTGATAGTGTAGTAGTAGTAATAATAATAATAATAATAATAATAATAATAATAATAATAATAATATACACCTTTGGTACTTAAGAATATTTTTTATAGAATTAAAAGCCATATTTAATAATAAATTGCAAATGTTTCATAGACACACTAGAAAATAGTTGCAACAAATATAGAAAGGGAGAATGTGTGAGAAATTTTTAGTATGAGCCACAGTCACAGTTCTGAAAACTCACAAGTTCAAAAAAAGAAGTTTTCAATAAAAGTTGCATACATCATTTTTTCCGCTTCCTATCTCAAAAATATGTCATTATGTTCATAGTTTGTCATTTTTTAAGTGTAGGAGATGCACTATGAATTAATGATTAAGGTGTCCTAATATTTAGTGGAGTTAGAATCAATTTAGTGAAAACTGCATTGCTAGAGCCCATAGTCATGGAAATATTTGTAAATAAACAAAGTTCTGCGTGGTCACCATTTTACACTTACTGTAACATAAGAGTTTCTTGAATTAAAATTTGAATAATATTAGCTCGGAACGCGACAAAAGTGTTATTCCACATGACTTACAAAACAGCAGATAATTTGATGTTGGAGCTTCTGCCTGAATGCAGAGTTCAATACGAAAAAGAATATAATGAATTTGTAAAGTGGGGTAAGAGAATAAAGTGAAGAAGATATCTATCTGAAACACTTGTTCTGGCTTATCCAGGTGAAAATTCAATTTTGATGCTTCCTTTGTAGCTCCAAGTTCATCCGATATAAATATTAGTAACATCTCAAACAGTAATAATCAATTTGTTAAATAAATGAAAATTCTGCTGTATGTTATGTTGAATAAAATGTTTGTAACTTAGTTTATTTTCTTTTGTAAATAACGTGCAAAAAAAATTACAAACTTTTGTAGCTCAAATCAGTTTAAGAATGATATACTTTTGAGGCAGGTAGCAGAAAAAAGAAGTTCAGTGCTATTCACTCATTGTTTGTTTGTTATGGACATACCTCTGTGTTGGAGGCTGCTTCATATGTGAAATAATTTGCAAGAGAAAGCCCTCAAATTCTGACGCATTTCAAAGAGAAGAGGACATTTTCCACAGGCAATTGAAAAAAAGAGTCTCTCTGGGGATCAAATTTACAACTGTGATGAGCCTGGTGTGAATTTTTTAATGCTGTTTTAAAAAAAATCCTGCATATAATGAAGAAAACTCTGCCCCAGGCTATAATCTTGGCATTCATCAATGCAACTGGCAGCCATAAGCTCAAACTAGTGCTCATAAGCAAATCAAAAATTCCCCAGCATTTAAGAACATAAAGAAGTTCTCAAATGGGAATGCCACCTATGTTTTGCCTATTTAGTACAGGACTCAATCAAATGCATGGAGAAATGAGCCATTTTTAAGGACTAGTTTTATTAGCCGTTTGTTCTTTCAGTAAAAAAGTTTCTAAAATTGAAAAATCTTCCAAGGAAAGCACTTCTCATTCTCAACAATGCTTCGTCTCATCTTAATGTGAAACAGTTAAAAGATGAAGACATAAGAGCCATGTTTCTCACTCTTAATCTGACTTCGGTATATCAACCAATGGACTGGGCTATACAGAGGGATACTGGTGCAAACTTGTTTCTTGTCTTTCTTTAGTTTATCTAAAGAAATCAGACATGTTGGACATAGTGGGGTGGATATCTGAATCTTGGAATGAAACCAAGCATATAAGCCTCTTACTTGAACGCGTTTCAGGAGACGGCTTGTTCCCATCGTCAGCCGTCTCCCGAAACGCGTTCAAGTAAGAATATTATAGTGATGTAGTGTAACAACCCTCAACTCTCTTTATTTTAAATTATGACACATCGCTGTTACTAGCTTCTAAATCTTCAAAATTAGTCAATATAAGCCTCATTCGTTCAAGAGGACTATTCAAGAAAGCAGAGAAAGACAGAAAATTGTGGACTTATTGAAGAAAATTCTAAGCTGCGAAGGAGTTACTGATGGTAATGTTGGAGAAGGGATGGGATACAATGTAAACTATGAACTTTAGGGGACGGTAAAATAGTTGTACTATTGAAAGAAAATTAAGATAACAATGAAGATGAATCAGAAGATGAAGAGATAAAAGACAATGGAAAAGTTAAACAGATGACTCACAATGGACTAAGGTTGCTGAAGGAAAGCTTCGTTATTTGGAGGAACAAGGTGCATTTACTATGGCATTTTATGGATGCGACAGACAGTCTAGCATCACAAGTTTTTCCTACAAAGAATTAGTTATTTCTTCAGTTTTATATGCATGTTTCTTTTTAATTTTTAACAATTATTTTAAGGTATGTACTTTTCAGTATCTGGTATTGTGCTAGAATTTTCATTAGAGTAATATGCAGTAAAATATTATGAGTTGTGAAAATAACCCACCCCTTATTCTGTAAAACTTAACATTTCAGTAGCTGATCACCCCCTCATTTCACATTAGGTTGAGTTTGCAGTACTGTACTGAATTTTTCTTGCTTCTAAGGCATGATAGGCAAGAACAGTGTCCCTACATCACTGTGCTGTTTGACATTGTTTGGTAAGCAGAAAAGCTATTGCTGAAATTACAAAGAAATGAACATAAAGGAAAACTTTTTTAATTACCACAGAAGGCATTTTATTGCTGAAGAAAGATAATTATATCTGCCATTTTCTTTAGCAAACAGTAAATCAACAGGCAGAGTGGAACTGCTTTTGACTACTCCTCTGTGTAACTAACATTTTATAAGCAAACAGTGGACTCTAATTATCAGTAACAGCAGGGTGGAGCAGTACTAATAAGGCTAGCCTATTGTTCTACATTTTTAAAAGATATATCTTTTCCTAAGCTTTCAAGGATCAAGAGCTGGAGAATAAAATGTTTCAAGCTTGTATACTTAAAAAGTAGTAGATCTTGATATAATAAATGGTATAGTTTAGGATGAATGCACCTGTACTTTTTAAATGCTGTCTTTATTTGACTACTTATTTTAACAGGATATGAATATATATTAAATTAATTGGATCTTGAGTCGGTGGATACATTAAAACTTCACTTACTTTAGTGTATCCACAGACTCAAGATTCAATTAATTTATTGTTTTGCTTCACTGTCTCTAACTTCTGAATAACAATTCAATGAATATATATTGCTTATGTTATAGGTGTCCATTGTACAGTAATAACGATGAACTTCATGTAACAGCTGTAGAGCAGGAAGGTTTGAAAGCCAAGAAAGAAGTAGAGCAGCAGAATCCAGATTTGAAGCTCAAGCATGATCCTACAAAAAACCTTCCAAAGGCAAAATATAAGCGTGCTCAAATAAGGAATTATCATGATAGAGATAGAGATATATGTATTCATTTGAGAGATGCCATCGAGAGGATGAGGTTTTTCCGTCATGAAGCGAGACGCAGAAGACCCAGAAGAATGCGAGCACATTTAGGACATAATGCACCACAAATGGTTGTAAGACCTCGCGTAATGCTTGAAGGACCTGATGGAATAGAAAACGTGCATGCAGGACCCGCTGAAGTTTTGGAACCAATCCATGAAGATTTTATTAATTTGACAGCAAATATAACTCCAGCACCCACTCAAGCAAGAACAATGCATCATGTATTAGTGCATGATGCAGATCCAACAAACAGAGTCCAGGAGCCTCCAGTATGGCCAGCCGATGATGCAAGAGCAAATGAAATGCAACCATTGCCTATAGAAATGCGAGTTAATGATGAGAGACCCCTCATATGGAGAATTGAAGAACTGTCACATCGTCCACAGAAGAACCAAAGGAAACATGTTCGGTATTCAACACGCCCACATAATCAACATGCAAATCATGCAACACCTGTTATGCCATCTGTACATGTGAGCAGAGTGTCTTTTAGTCTACCATATCCTACAAGAGAAACAATTCATTATGGTGCTCCTGAGTATCCTCAGCCACGCCCAAGAAGACAAGCCACACCTGCTCACCATAATGTGCAGACTCCTGCATACACTCTGACAAGCTCTGTAAGACAGCCTATGCCTGCTCACCAAAATGAGCATACTCCTAAATGCATCCAACCTGGCCCTGCAACAAGGCAAACTAAGCGTGCTCCCCAAAATGAGCAGACTTTTAAATACATTCAACCTGGCCCTGCAAGACAAGTTAGGCCTGCTCAACAAAATGTGCAGACTCCTAAATACATTCAACCTGGCCCTGCAAGACAAGTTATGCCTGCTCAACAAAATGTGCAGACTCCTAAATACATTCAACCTGGCCCTGCAAGACAAGTTATGCCTACTCAACAAAATGTGCAGACTCCTAAATACATTCAACCTGGCCCTGCAAGACAAGTTATGCCTGCTCAACAAAATGTGCAGACTCCTAAATACATTCAACCTGGCCCTGCAAGACAAGTTATGCCTACTCAACAAAATGTGCAGACTCCTAAATACATTCAACCTGACCCTGCAAAACAAGTTATGCCTACTCAACAAAATGTGCAGACTCCTGAATACATTCAACCTGGCCCTGTAATAAGACAAGCTATGCCTGCACACCAAAATGTGCGCAGTTCTGTGTACATTCAACGTGGTCTTACAAGGCAAGTCATACACTATCAGCCAAATTTTGTGATTAGTAGAATTGGATTTATTCGGCCAGATTCTGATAGACAAGATGTACCTGATATGGAGGATGTGGTGTTTGATCCAGTCAGATATATTTAATAAAGAGATGACGTAACAGTGCAAGTTACTGTGTTCCTAATTAGTGTGTGTGATGCTGCTTGAGCAGCAGAATATATAAATACAAAGTTAAGTTCTTTAATGAAGTTGATCCCACCTTACAAGGGCTGTTCACATGTAGGAATAGATATAAATTGATTTGCAGATTTATAACCTATGTTTAAGCAACATAGCATGCAGTGATAAGCAGAAAAAGAACAGCTTAAGAGTGTGTGCTACTGAATGTTCTAACTTCTACATTTATTATCAGTTCTGAATAATCATTTGCAACATATCTCTTGTGTGTTACATGTTATAATGTGTGTGTGAAAAAAAATTTCATTTAGGAGAGTAATACTCAAAATTTAATGTTAAAAAAGTTGCAAATCATTTGGCAATTCTATTGCCTGCCCAAAAAGAAAGTTAATGAACATTTTTCAGTCATAAAATATGGTCACAGAGTTCCATTCTATGGGGGAGAAAGACTCCCATTTATATTCTGCTTTTAAAGTCATATTGACAGCTTAGACAATGATGTCTTTTCATTTGTGTTTGGTTTTAATCATAGAGTTTTGTTGCTTCATATTTAACTGTGATTGACATGCACATTCACACCTCTTAGCCATGTTTCCATGCTATAGGAAGGATAGGGAAATCTTAATTCCAGCCAGGAATTGAAAAAAGACCTCTGTATTTAGAAGTTGGCATGCTGACTGCTAGATCACAGAGACAGTCGCTATGGAATAGTGAGGTGGTTTAGTAGTGAAGGTCCTGTGATTCAGGTTTAAAATATTTGTCCTTATCTGAAAGAAAAAAATATATTTTCTTAAATAAATTCATGTTAATGCACAGTTCTGTCCTTTTACATCTTGTGAAGCACCATGGAGAATTACATTAATCTGTGCTAAATGACTTAGGAAAAAATGGATTCCAATGCATGAAAATTAGATTAACAAATTAATTTAGTCATCCATATGTTGCCTCTTAGTTACAAGCTTTACTTGTATGTTAAAATAGATACTTATGCTGATGAAATTCTATTAAATACCTCATAGATTTGTGCATATTTTGGTGGCAGCATTTAAAGTTTAAAAAGATTGACCTGTTTTCCTCTGTACTTATTTCAATAGCACATATCCTAGCTAGCCATACTTGGATAAGTTAATGGACTGAAAATGACAAACTAATCAGCATGGCTTAGAGACTGGATTTCTGCTAAGTAAAATATTCCAACTTTGGGTGGGTAGTAGCATTTTAATGCACAATTTATTTTCATGGCTAGATAGAAGTTTTTAGAGCGAACTTCAGAGAGTACCTGTGTTCTATTTATGTCTCATTTTAACATATCTATAGTTCAGGTATTGAAGAAGGAAACATTGAATCAGTGTCATAAATATCCTTCTTATGTGCCCAGGATTCAGGACTATTCTTTTCAAGTTGCCAGAGCTATAGTTCCCCCCCCCCCCCACACACACACACAATAACACTGGCATGTAGCAGCATGTTCTTCCTTTATGATTGAGAGACAATACCTCCTTTTCTCATTTTTATATTTGTCAGAGAAGAAAGAAGATAAATAAAAGTCACATTATCTTCATTTTATAATTAAGGTGCTATGAAACTCCCTCTATATTGAATTAGGGCTTATTTCGGAAGGAAAAATGCACACACAGTGGCTGCTTCCATTTGTTTCTGTACTCAGTCATGTATTCCATTTATCTAATGTTTGAATATTGAGTAAGGCATTGCATACTCTTTCCTCTCTTTAGGGTTCTAGGCTAGCCCAGTCTCTTTACTCCCATCATGAAAGCTTTTTTGACTATTAACTAAAGAGAAAGATATAAATCTTGAGTTTGTTACAGTATAAAGAAGTATTTGTTTTGATACTTGAGTATTAATAAAATGTATATTCCTAGTTTAAAAACATCACTTTTTTTCTTCAACTGCCTCATCTGTTTTAAGCAGCAAACTCATTACAAATGGCCAGTACTACTGAACATAACTTCATTACATTTGAAGTAAAGCATTGGGGAGCAACCCATTATAAAACCCCAGTGCTTCTCTTCAAAGGACAGCATAGAAATGGAAAAGAAAAGCATCTCCATAGGAATTAAACTATTGTGACCTTTCAGTGGCCAGAGTGACTTCGAGCACGAAGAGCATTTGGATTATTTACTAATATGTGGTGTTTATTGGTGTTACCTTATGAGAAAATGAATAAAGACGAGAATTTTGTACAAGCTGTAAAACAATATTCTTTCCAGTGTGATGCATCTAATCCAGATTACCACAACAACAGAAAGAGGCACAAAGAATGGTTCATGTATCACCTGGTCTTGGTCTCATATCACATGAAGTAGGGATGTGATAGTTATTTTTGGATAACATTTATAAACTGTAGCAGTTGCAGTGTGTTAACGGTTACCAGCAATGAAGAAGTTATTTGTTTCATGGTTATCATGTTCACATTTCATTACATTAATGGTTACTAGTAACGATTAGTTGTAACTGCATTTCAATATGATCAATGTCAATACAGATTTACTTTGCTATTTGTTGCAATCTAAAAAAGAAATTTCTCCAGCCGTGTCAACACTTTGATTACTATAGTAGTTCCTAATTTCAAAATGCATTTGCACTTGCTTCTACATTCGTACACACACTCATACCAAGATGTATTCCTCTGTGTTGCCTTCTCTCTATTGGCTAAGTTATTTGCGTCATGTGCTTCTCTTAGCACATGCAAATGGAAATAGCCACAAGTAAATGAAAAAAAAAATCATTACATTCATGCAAATCGAGGTCAGAAGCATGCAGTTGTACAATATTAATAAAGAATATTCAAATAACAATTATAGTGTGTTTGATAATGGGGTAGCCCCTTGTACTTCAAGATTTGATTCCGAAAATATCACAAAAGATGCTGGTAATCTCAGTTGGTTACATATATGTATCAAAGCAGTAATTAGCAGGTATTTTTCTCGTTGGTATATAAGGTAACTAATTTCCAATAAGTGATACCAGTCATATGCAATGAATGATGTCACCCAGACTATCTCCATTACTTTAGTAACCTTATTAACCGTTATTGGGTAACTAGTTACCTTGTGTTCATTATTTTTATAACCATTAATGGGTAATTAGTTGCTGTAATCATTATGTTATTTTCTGCCCATCCGTAATGAAGCTACTAAAAATGTTCTTTATATTATATGGAATTCGCCATACTCTCCCCTGAGTATTCTTTTTTTATGTGATGCTTTGTTCTCCTCCTCCTTTGCATAAGTTGCTCTTCTAACAAGCTTACCAAAAATAGGCCTTTTTTTTTATAAATATTATTGGTTTCTAGAAATCTTTTTCCAGATTAACTGGTCCAATGTTGTGGCAATAGGTGTTAATGGAACAATACAGAACTGAGTCAAACCAAACCAGTCCAATCTGTGCTTGCCATTTGTAATGGTTTCCTGCTTTAAGTATGTTTTCTGTTACATTTTCTTAATTATCATTAGGCTTTTGTCTTCCACATCATGTGACGTAATTATAACTTTTATGATACTCTCTGGTTTTAGTTTTTTTGCATTGGCACCTTGTACCTGCAACATCATCTTCAAAACTCTTCAGAACTCATTCTTTAAATCCCTTTTGTGACAAAGTGCAAAACATTGAAATTAAAATGTAAACTGCTTTGTGATCCATATAGTCCTTTGGGGTATTGCATATCCCACATATTGCTTTATAGTAGGCTGTTCCAACTCTGCTTGGCTGAGTTAGAATACTTGCACATGTGCAACAACAGTGCTCAGAGCCTGGCTGGAGGGGGAGCATGATAGCCAATACTTCACAGGGCATAAGTCATAGCACAAGTGCTTGCACTTCGTTCCAACACATCATTCAGCCATGTCGACAGCTTGCGCCAATGCCTAAATATATTGCATGCTGCAGGCAGACTCCTGCGAGTTGTAAGTACTCCATTGCACTCTGATGTGCACCCAAACTGGAACAGCCTGCTTTATAGCATGTCTCCATGCGCTTACCTAGAAATGTCAAGTTAAATTTGCACTCATCAGATAACAGTCTCACAGCACCACAATTCCTTTGGCATGCCTCTTAGTTAAGGCAGATGTCTCAGTGTTTAAGACTTGCAGCAGAGTCATCAGTGAAAATCTTCTCCCTGAGATTGTAATGCATATATTGTGAGTACTATCTCCATAGTGTGGAGATATTATGTCTGTCTTCTAAACCAGAGGGCCCAAGTTTAATCTTGGTTGGAAGGAGAAGTCTGTATAAGGTTTTCCCTCATCCTCAGAAGATAAATAATGTGTATCTCTCAGCCCAAAGAATTCATTTCACCTATTTCATTACTTTTTCTACCAGATCCAGGTTTTTCAGAGTAATCCATCTCTGTTGGAACTGTCTCAGGCTCCTGCTTATATTGTGTGGTGAAAGTACAGTTGCAACTATTATCAATTAGGGTAAAAGCATTGGCATGTCTTCGTGTCTCAAATGCACTGGTAGCTAAATTTAATGAAGTGATGTGACGAGTAGAGCTAGGACAAATATCAATGAGCAAGGAATCAGCATAACTACCACCCTACCTAGTACACGTGACATCATACTAAATACACGGACCCAGGGCTGCACAGTCGACAGTCAGTAGTTCACTTGTGTTACTGATATGATAGAGTTGCTCTTTGTGAGTTCTATATTTATGTTCTGTTTACAATTTCAGGTTACCTGTGGCAACCCCCTTCCCTTCATTGCACTGTCAGTGCAAACTCACACCTTGCACACATTGTAAGCCAAAAGATATTTGTCCTAGCTCTGGTGATGAGATCAACTATTTATAATTTTCTACAGGTGTATAGTCATTCATTAATGAATAGAATAAACATATGGAATTGTTGAGCATGTCTGGAACAGGTATTGCACACAGCAAACCAAACCTCCATGAGAAACCTACCATTACATAACAAATGAAGATGTTAGGCACCACAGATCTGTTTTGATTCCAGTGATAAATGAAAGTAAAAATGAAACAATACATAAATAAAAAAGAAAATGAAAATAAAACATTAATATAACTTGATTTTTGTAATACTAACTTCACTTATTGCCAAAAACATATGAAGGTTAGTGAAGTTAGTGCCTAGATTATTCCAGTTCATTATCAACAGCTGCATATTAAATTTTGTATGCATTAATTTTAATTTTGATTTCTCACACTAGTGATTGGTTGTCATTTCTGTGCAGTGTATAGCTACAAGTTTCTAAAATTCCCATGAGCTTCCATATCGGGAAATAAAAATACTTGCACTTTACATACAGCACATGTTTCCCATTCATCACTTCCATAGTTGACATCACACTTTTTTTCACCTGTCCATACCAAACATTGCCACAGAAGAATCAAGAAGAGATAAATCACACCAAAGACAATTATTAAAGTAGTGGTACCTATAACATCTGAAGGCATCTAAATTTTCTATTAACATAAACTAAAGTTTCAAAATAATGCATTTCCCACACCAAGGTACCATCTCTTTAAAAGTTGTCTACAGAATATATATTATTTGTGTTAATAATAGAAATGTCTTTTTGACACTTTTTCAACTTTTTGTTGCATCCTGCATAAAGAGATTTGTTTCTGCCTGTAACTTATGTTTTCAAATGAACAATTTTATATTATGTTCTGATATAAGAGTTTAATTATTACATTTCATACAAGTGATGAAATGATTTAGCATTTAAACAAGTTATAACAAGAGCTATTTGAACAGTTTTTATGTTTATTTGCAGTTTTATTAAATGACTGTGGAGAATGTAAAGGGCTCTGCCCCAGGCCATTTACAGTTATAATATTTGATAAGAATGAAAACTTCTTATCCCTTTAAAACCAGACTTAAAAGGGGAATATGGAAGGAACTGTTTCTAGATTTTATTTTTATAACCATACAAGTTTGATATTTTTCCAATAGAGCACAGACCATTAAGTTGTCAATGCTAGAACCTTCACCAAGTAAAATATTTACTTCAAGACTTTCTATCCTTTTAATGATTAAGACTTCCCCCCTCACAAAAAACGTGATACCCATATAAGATTTTCATTCTTATCTGACTATAGCATGCAAAACATTAAATATTAGAGTCATTAGCTTACCTTGGAACTCTTTTTATATAATTTTGCAGAAGCAAAAACCACTTTAATAATTGATTTTTATTATAAGGTTCTTAAATTATAATATCCATTCTGATTGTTCCTTTTTCTCCCTTTAATAGAAGTTTTGTCAGTTTTCCACCGTTTTATTTAAAGAATCTGAAGTGCTGAAATTTCCAATTTGGAAAAAGTTCTGGCAAGTTATTTTTCTGACCAATTAGTTTTTTATAAAAGTAGATCTAGAGAACAATTAACAGAAGAGTCCAGATAATAAACAGATTTTTTTCCCATTGTTG
Organism: Deroplatys truncata; assembly: GCA_030765065.1. Lineage (NCBI taxonomy): Eukaryota > Metazoa > Arthropoda > Insecta > Mantodea > Mantidae > Deroplatys > Deroplatys truncata. The sequence goes on along the minus strand of CM060975.1, from coordinate 133,757,370 downwards.
GTACAAAAATCTTGAAACTGACAAAAACCGGAGTTAACAAGGTATGCTACTTAGGCCAACTTTATAAGTATTCTAATCTATTGCATTATTTCCATTCCTTCGTGGATTCATATTTGTGTACATTCTGTTTAGATTTAGATTTTTATCTTTCTGACAAAAACAAACAGAAAAAAGATACCCTCTTTCACCCATTTTTTAAACTGCTTTCTTTATCACTTCCATTTTCTTTATAAGCCATTCTCATTTCTTCTTTACTTCAATCAAGAATTTTTACAAGTACTTGCATCTCGACTATTATTCCCAACACTGCCATTAACCTAATGTTAATAATTTCTCTTGAATAAACCCTAACATTGTTTGCTCAGTCAGCATGTACCACATCTAGATATTTCTCTGAATTGGTAATATTCGTTATTAACTGTTTATTTAAAATACTTGACTACCCATATATGTACATAACCTAAATTTTTCAATATCCTCATTTTCTTGAAAGTTAATACAGCTGTGTGTAATGACCATGCCTAGAAAAAAGGAGTTTCAAATTCACGATTTTACGGTAAGATGAAAAAGATCTTAAGTGAAAAATATTGGTACCCAAATTTTCTCCATCTTTTGAATAAAATCTCAAACTTAGCAAAATACAAAATGGCAGATTCTGAATTATGCATGCTAGTATTGTGGGAACATCATTGTTATATACATGGAAAATTAGTATAGGAAAAGCTTTTCTGTTTCAGGAATATCTCCATACATCATGATATTTATTTTTAATTTCTTTAAACTTACAATTTCACCCCACCCTACCTTTATAAATGTCGATTTTACTACACATGCAACTCAACAGAAATTATATAAAAAAGGTCTTGTAGTTCATGAAACCCAAACAGCATTTTGAACCTGCAGACGAGTCTATATAGCAACATTTTCCAAGAAGCTTTAGGAAAGTTCAAGCTGCCCTTCAACCAAAGAGTGAGATAATCCTTCAAATCCAAATATTTCCAATGTTCTGCCTAAATACACATTAAATGTTGTTCAGTATCATTTTAGGGCGACTGGAGTTGATTTCAAATTTACAACAATAATAATTGTAATTTTTCCTTATGTATAATTCTTTCCTATTTCTGAAAACTTCAATCACCAGTGAGAAAATATTAAATATGCACTAACTTTAAGCTATAACCCTATTTTAATGTTTTAATAAGGCTTTGTATTAAAGCACTAATCATAAAAAACAAACTCCAAAACGTACAAAAGAACATATCATTAAGTTTCCATTCTTCATTTACATTACATACGCTTATTAATAAAGCAGAGCAGTGCCTTTATGAAGATTTCTAGGTAGTTAAGTGCATATATTTTAGTAAAGTATTTAGTTCACTTATTTTGGCAAAATTGATTATGCTAGTTTCTAGTAATGACAGTACTACCAGATTGCAGTACAATAAAATGTTATTACTTTCTCTACGACTTCCTATAGTATTTTTATAAAATATCTCACTTTAAAAAATAGGACTTTCTCAGTATTGCTGAATTTACACTTATTATCAGAATAAGTGTACAAAAGTCTTTAAATATTCAACTTTAATTCTTAATCTAAGTCCTACATAATGAGGAAACAGCTCACTTCCTAGGCAGGGCCATTTATTTCATCACACACCATGCACTCCACAAATTGCTCTGGTAATTGCCCTTTAATCTTTTACAAAACATAAAGTAACTACTCTTTGTTTCTGCCTGTATGACTTGTTTATCCTCGTCCTCTTTTATGATTGTAATCTGATCTAAAACATTTTTATAACATCTACCCAGCCAAGTATTATACTTAAAAATGTAATTATATATAATTTATAATGTAATGTAAAACCTTCATTTTACTGAAAGACAATAAAGTGTGGAATGTTAGGAATATTAGAAAATTTATAAATAATTATTAAAGAAAAACTACCTGCATCATGATGAATCTTTCAGTAGACATACAGTCTGTCCTAATGAAACAGTTACATTTTTTTAAATGCATGTTTACAGTAATATGCTTAGGTTATGTAGGCATGCCATAATAAATGTTACAGTAACAGATACTAATTTGTCTTTATGCCTGTAATTTTGTGGTGTATTATTCAGAAATAAGGTAAGCTTAGGCTTAACATTGTAGCTGTTTTGTGCAATACAGTGACTTTTCTTTCAAACTTTGTGATGTAGAGCCCAGGGTGCCATTTAATTAATTTGAGAGCTTGTTACAGCAATATTTGAATGGTATAGTTGTGTTATAGCACTCCCTTTTCCCAAACTGAATTTAATGCCTGATTTTCTTACATATGCATAATTGAAGATTCAGTAGCAGAGTTTTAAAACCCAGAAAATGCTTCTCAAATTGGACATTAATTCCAGAGAAATTTCTTTATATTGTAGAATTAAGAAAATGGTGCTATTTTTGTGATCTTAGTGAATGAGCACAGTGATTTTTTTTATGTATTAGAAGGTTTATTTAGCACCACAAATTGTTTCTTATAAGTCTTAAAAATATTTAAAGCTATTCATAATTTTGTTTTGGATATAACTATTGTTTTTACTTTGTAATGAGTGGAGATCCAGTAGAATTATACAATGAAAGATTTCATTGGTTGAATACTTAAGATTTTCAAACTGAGCAGAGTTGAAAAATTTCTAATTTATGAGATGTTTATCTTGAGATTTTTGAGAATGAAAGCAGTAATACAGAAAATGAGACATTTGTCCCTTACATCATCGCACTCTCCATCTAAGTTCAATGAGTAATCATTCCTTCAAACCACTTTGTGAATGCTAAATGCTATATTGCTTTGATACACAATGAATCCATTACATCTACATAGACTCATACTGATAATGACCACAAACTTTTTTTTTCTTTCTTGCTTTTGCTTTCATCATGGAATAGAAAAGAAAAATCCATGGAGCAGATCTGGACTGCAAGGGGAGAGGGATGGAATAAACAACTGACTACTGTAAACTCTTGTTTTGTATGCAGTATTCCACACTAGACTGTGGATTGGATAGACTTCTGGTAGCAACTGCATTTTGCCATCCAGCTTATCTGTCACAATGCAGCTGTTAGTGAAGATAACAACAGATTGTTTTCTTCCCAACTTTCTTGATCTCTCCACTTATAGGAGGATCTAAATTGACTGTTTATTTTTGTGATCACATTTACATATTGGGCTTTCATTACCATTATGTTAAATGTGCTTTTTAATCTTCCTTCAAAGTTTCTAGCATATTTTGGCATCAGTCCACTTGTATTCTTATTTGCTCATCTGTAAGGTGGTAGTGAATAGTGATTGCAGAGCTTCCTGGTTTGAAGATGAAACTGCTCTTCAAAATGTTTTAGGCTAATGTCACATTGGCTTGAGAAACAATGATTAGTCTGCTTCAGTCAAAATTCATGAACATGAAATGAACCACAATGTCAGATAAGTGTACACCTCGTGCACTACTTTTTGCTTATACTTGAGACTACCAATAATCATCATGGGTTTTTATTACATTAGAAATACTCAGCAGAAACATAATTTGCATATCTGGCATCCTAAACTGCAACAATTGCCATAAAACTAGCCCTCAGACAAACTGGACTATACTTGCTGCCCGTTTTAAGTATCCCAAAGTCCTGCCAGCTTGGAAATTTGTGTAATCATCTTTTGTATTTCTTTATTAAAACTCAAGGAATTTGCAATAGAAAACCTGCTTTATGTCCATTGTGATCTTACCCATTTGTCAACTGACTCTTATATGCATACATTTCAGCAGGTGCCTCCTGAAAAGATCACGGATACAGCAATGTCAGTTTGACTGAATTTTTAATATCTGTGACTGCACCCATTTAATTTATTTGCTTTTATAGTATATATATTTATTTCCATAATGCCATACAAAATTCTTACAATTTTTAATATATTACTTTGAGTTGCTATTTTTTTCTTTAGTCCATCACACATTTTAACACGTTATTTATGCATGGTGGGTCATAACAAATTCATATTGCTTTGTTTTTCTAAACCATTTTTCTGTTACTCTCCCCATATATTCTCCTATTCTTTTTATATCCCTCTCCTTTTGTATTTTCATTATCTTAACTTTTAATACTTCTTTGTTAACATTCTCCCATTCTTTAGGTAAAAACTGATCTCTTCACAAGTTAGTTTCTTCACATTCAATTATATAATGCAAATCATTATCTGCCTCTCCACAAAGAGGACACCAATTCAAATTCGCTCCCTTCCTATCTCCCCTTAGCCTATGTGCACTTAATCTAGACCAGGCTCACCCTTCTCTCACTAACTTATTACCTACATTCATGTACTTCTCTCTTTCCTAGTCCACCTTTAATTGTCTATATAGTTCCAAACTTTTCTTTCCTTCCTTCCAGACTTTCAAATAATTCTTGTTTCTCTATATCTTCCACTCTGTTCCTCACTTCTTTCCAGAAACCTTTAACTAACCCCTCTCTCTTTCTCTCCTCCTGTATGTTACCCATTCCTATTTCCTGTAAAATTCTCCTTATTCCTTGAGCCCAGTTCATCCCATCACTAGATTTTTCTTGTATTATTAAACATTGCCTCAAGATATTATGCTCGTCCAATGATTTCAATCTATGCCAATATTTAAGTATCCTTTCTACTATCATGCCCTTGCTACCTATACTTCCCAACTCCAACATTGCTGCTCCATTAGGTGATGAAATAGATAAACCTAACATACATTTACAGAACGATCTATGTACTTTATAAATCATCTCCCATCCTTTGTCACTTCCCCAAATCTCTGATCCATAGACCATATTTGCTTCAACTACAGCTTTGTAAACCCTTTCCAACCATTTAATTTGCATATCTTGTATTTTCTTTAAGCATATTCTTATAGCAGTCATTGCTAATCTTCCCTTAGCTAAGGCACTTATCTTGTGATCTTCCATCTCCCATTACTACTTATTCTCACTCCGAAATTGCTGATAACAGAGGATAAAACAGTGCTTGTGTGACATTAACCTTACTATTGCCAGCCCAGTATTCAGAGTTTCTTAAGACACATTATTATCCTCTAATAGCATACCATCTCATATTGCCAGAAGGGAAAGCTTTACCATTAGGAAATTGCATCACTGACCCTTAAGGCAAAGCAAGGTACTTGATGTTCTGCTTATATCATATTTATGTAAATTTGCTTTAACTGTTTAAGGCCTTCTAACTGTTGCAGCTAATAAAGAGCAAAAATTTGCAAATGCATGACATCTTTGTTTTAAACAATTTGTGGGATAAGAAATCATAACATAGGAATGCTTTCATGTGCAGTTCAACTACATTCAAAAGTATAGATATACTGATGCAAAACATTAAGATATCCTAAGATTTGCACATACTCCTATCTAAGCTTCAATCAAAAACAGGGATAGCTCCAATATTGCTCTCATTATTGCTGACCATTCTCAAAACTCTCAATGTGACTATCAAATAAAGCGTAATCAAAAGCCTAAAGTAAGTATCTGTTTGAGAATAACTATAAGGCTGAAAAAGTAAAGTCTGAGGATTTCTGTTAGTAATAATGAATACTAAACTATACTTGAAACAAGCAGACATTTTCTAGATAAGTTTTCACGTTCAGAGTAAAATAATAATCACTTTTTTACTGCATTATATTCTGTATCAGTTTAAAATGTACTAGAAGAATTTGTGCCTTACATAATTTTTGCATTCATTCCATTCCCAGTATGCAGTCTTTGTATATCCAACCATAAAGCTAAAGCACTGTTATAATCTGTCATAAGTAAGGGGAAGAAGGAAATTAAATATTTACTATGCTTAGAGGTTGGGAAAACCTCAGTTTGCAGACTGAGCTGTCTGGATTGGATCTCAAAGACATTCACTTTGTTACCACATGGAATGGGTGTAAAAACTACATGATGTTCTTAGAATGTATGTCTATTAAGTTCTAAAATATGAAAGTGTATGTTAATACTGAAATAAATTTTAATGTACTTTTATAAACAAGTTTACTCTTTTATCACCTGTCTTTATAATCCTTGAAAGCTATTTCACTCTCTTATTTGTTTATGCTTATCATTTTAATAAAATTTAATGGCTGGTTTCAGTTAACAACACATTTAAACATACAGGACAATGGTGAGTGAAGCATAGAATGACTTAACACAGTATTAAGGCTGACCATCAGTGAAACCGGCCATAATGTGGCAGTAGTGCAGAATAGCATATGTACTCAGCAAATTGCATAATTAGCAACTGACAGTTTTCTGAGTAGTTATGCTGAAACTTCCTGACCTTGGATTTTTATGTTCTTTCTTACGCTTACAAAATCGCAGATGACTAGAAACAATCTCATGAGAGATACAGTAGTATCTTGATAAGTTGATCTGCGTAATCTCAACTAAAATAAGAAGCTAATGAATGTCAATCCATTCCAGCATGCTCTAAACAGTCAGCGAGACATTGAGTGTCTTAATGGAGCCAGAAAGTTGTACAAAAAGTCATTTGACTACCTCTATGTTCAAGTGGTCAGCATTCTTGCTTTTCAACTCAGAGTTCCTGGGTTTAATTCCCAACTGGGCAGGGAAATTTTCTATAACCAGAATCATTTCCTATTCTCCGCAGATTCTGGGAAAGTATGAATGTTGGAGTGAATGTGATGTGTTTTGTGATAAAAACTAATAAAACCCAACTTTAAGAAACTTACAGTTCAGCAATTGAAAAACACCAATACCATCAGTTGTTACTCAAGTCAAAGCCCCTGATATGGCCATAGAAATTAAGGGGGCTATACAAATGAAACAAAAAAATAATTTACACCTCTATATTGATTTTTCTACCACTTATCTGTAGTAAGTAGAGGAAGTATTGTATTCCACCCAACAATGAGATATCAAGATTTACCCAGAAATACACGTTTCAGATCCCTAAACCCCCTCCCCCCCAAAAAATATAAAAACAAGAAAAAAGTGCGTAAATGCATGTTTCTGTCCATCTACAAACAGCCTAACTCAAAAGCCAAATATTGGATAAATACCACAGTTCGAATTTAAGCTCTGCATCTTCCAGTGATACAACACCAACATTTTCAAAAATTAAAACTAAATTGAGTTTTGTTTACGGACGCTCTTTAATTGCTATGTTTCTTAGCATCTCATTTTATATTGAGTGTGAAAGATCAGAAATTTTGCTCAGAAGCCTCTTTATCAGGCCCTAAGTTCTTTTACGTGTAGTAAATCTATGACACAGGACCACCGCTTTACTTCCCTTCCAAAGCAAGCCATGCGAAGGACTTTTACACTCAAAAAAAAATCATTGCCCTCAGGAACTAGAGGCTAGCATGATACCCCTAGACCAAGGAAGACAACTAACATTTTCAAGAAAATCCCCCAACTTCAAATTACCCTTTACGTGGGTGGGAGTATTATTGTTTAATTTCCCAAAAACAGCTATAACAATTTTGATTAATTTACCATATGCTTAAGACATTTGCATGGCAACATCTATACCTTGAATTTTCTGTGAAAAGCCTATGAAGTCCCATTCATTCTTAATAAATATGGAGCATCGTTTCAAACCCCATTATGTCCAAAAAGTAAAATTTTACAGGAAATCCAAAAAACTTAATACTCCTAAACTATAAGTCCTACTAAAATTTTGAAAAAAGCAAAAAAATATTACTAAAAGTTTTTATTTATAAGGTGTAAGAATTGAAATCACTTTTCAAATGCATTTTATGAAAATGGGGAGGGGGTTGTGGACATAACATGGTTTGAAACAACCCCATGGAAAGTTTAATGTTGTAGAATAGTGAATTATTTATTTTTGTATATTAACATAAATACATTGAGAAAATCTTGATACAATATGGTATACATTTAAACAAAGAAAGTACCTCATAGGATTATGAGAATTTTGAAATTACATATGGTGTGAATTAAACATAGAAAAACACAATGAGATAATAAAAATTCTGAAATTAATTGAAAGGAACAATTATTCAATTATGGATTTTAGAAACTCGCGTAATACATTTGAACATCTTTTACAATCTATGCATTCCACATTCTTCTATTGAACAGTCACACAGTCCACTATTCTGGTCAGTGACATCTTCTGCAGGGATGGATGTAGAATTCAAGATGTTTTCGAACTTCAAAACTTTGTCATTTCCAAATCTCTCTATTAGTAAGTTTTCTACATCATTTATCTTTTGTTGAGTGATCCTGCAGCTGTAGGCTCTACAATCGTCTGTGCCACCTTGCCTCGTTTCAATACTGGAGAAAACTGTTTGGAAGGGTCATCAATACGATAGGATAGTTCCATCTTATAACACAGTGAGCAAGCATCTGTTGCGGGAATGCTGAAACGATTGAATTTCGTGCTAAAAAGTTTCTTGAAAAACCATTTTCTCACTTGAAGTTCTTGTGGCACATTTGCATTATACAATTTAAAAAAATTATTGATACTGAATTCTGAGGAAAGATAAAGCCGTTGGCTCTTTCTTCTATTATAATGGCTTTCATTGGCTTTTAGGTTGGAAATGAAACTGATGACCTCTCTTCTAGCTCTGTATTGGTCCTTTGTATGGTCACTGCCCCTACACTCTTTGCATCCTCCTCCTGATTTAGCAATTTTATTTAATCGGCACTGTCCACATCCGAAGAGTCTTCCAAAGAACTTGGAACATACTGTTTCTGTTCTACCATTTACTGGAATATGCAATAATAATAATAATAATAATAATAATAATAATAATATATTTATTATGAAATTACAGTTTTCAAGAGGGCCTTATACTACTCTATGAATAGAGTGGTGTAAATGCTTTCAAAACCATTCACAAGTTTACATTTATTAGTATTACATTACACTAATCTGATACTTCACAGCCATAGAAGTTGCTGCTCTTTTTCTTCCCCCCTTGGCCTGCGCCTTTTTGGTGACAACACCTGAATCATTAAAGAAAGGCGAATTTGCTTTTGCAAGCGAATACTTTATCTTTGACCTTGGAAAGAAAATGAGCAGGAATGCTGCAACAATGGGATCTGCCTTTCTTATGCTCACATGGCGGTGCAAACTCTCTTAGGTCTGGATCTTTATCGCGATTTCTAGTGAAAAAAAAGAAGAAAGATAGTTTGTGTTAACATAAACTGGGGAAGATATAAGCCTATAAGTATGTTTTCAATCTTCCAATATAAGTGCGCCTTGGCAAACATAATTCTATTATAACATACTTCAGGATATTATGTAGCTTTATTAGAATAATATATAATTACAGAACTTGCCTTTCCTCAGATTGAAGCTCTCGCCTGTTATCCTTTGCTTCCGTCTCCTTCAACTACCCTTTGAATTACTCCAACCAAAACACTTTCATCCATTTTTAAGCAGAACAATACTATTATTCACTGACAATACCTCACACTGATAGACCAGCAATAATTATGTAGCAGTATAACCAACACAAAACAATTAAATCCCCAGGGCATGCAAACGTTGATAAAGGAGGACAAAACTGGGTTTGCACTGGCCAGTATTGGGGACATAGTGGGATGTGAAACGACCACCATATTTCAAGATTAATTTATGGACAAAACAAGATTTGGACCGATTTAGGTTTATAGATCGAAAGATCACTTAAGAAACTATACGAAATGATGTCAAGCTCAATTTTGTCCAGGGATGGACATAATGGGGTTTGAAACGATGCTCCTCAAATGTTGTATAACTGGTAAGCTGTACAAAGAGGGCAAAACTTAATAGATACACTAAGAATGTAGATCTCACTAAAACACAAAATTTGTCATATTTTTGTTGTGTTAACCATTTCCAAAATATTGTTTTGCTATTAGTTTGGATTTACAAAAACTTCATATATCTGTCAAGTGCTAGGCCACTATTGTCTTTTTCTTGTCGTGCAAAGAGTGGAATTTCAAAGCCATCGTATAGCAACCTATTTTTTAAGATTTGACTCACTTCAGCCTACTGTATTCCCCTTGTGGCTACAAAGAAATGCATAATAAAAGCATTTCTGCAAAAGTTGTCTCCATTAACAAGAATTTATGAATTGTAGAGGTGAAAACAATATATTTGTAATAAATAAAAGTGAACAGACTTTCTGTGCACATTTTTGAGTGAGAGCCAAGTATATCTTGGGTTTTGAAATTGAAATTCTGTCAGTCATTTTGTATTACTTTTAAATTCATATTAAACAATCACCAACATTTTTTAATATATTCTTCTTAATAGGCTCTACAACTGTATTAGCAGATTTTTTTTCCCTCTCTATTCTGAAAGTTAAAATTCACCTATGGTAGAACTCCATTTCAGTCTTCTAAGGGTATTGGAAACACACATTCACACTTCCAGACTCTGCGGGTTTAGGGATGCCTAAAGAAAAATTCCTGCTCCAATCAGAAATTGAAACCAGAATATCTGGGATGAAAAGTTGTCACGCTGACCACTCTACCACAGAGACAGTTGAGTGCATCTTGTTTGTAGTTCTGTATTATGTTGTTTTATCCTATGTTAAAGTTACAATGCTTTAATTAAATATTGGAATCGATGTGGTAGGATGTTCTGTTCAATAAAAGCTAGTATAAACTACTTACTTCTTTGATTGGATTTAGAAAACTGAGATGTTGACTGTACTTAATTTATTCTTTGCATAATAGTTTGAAAATATAAATTACTCAAACTTGACATATGTGAAATAAATAAAGTTCTGTAATTTGTATTTTTATATTATTGTGAAGCACTGGATCTTGGTTTTATAACTTGTTTCATGGCAATTGGTTAGCTCAGCCAGTAACAGCACAGCTCCCACAGATTGTACTGAATTTGTGACGTTTACATCACTTCAGTCTGACTTGCAGTTGTCATCAAATTCATTTCAACAGTCTCATACTAATAGTGTTATTAGTACAGCTTTCATAATGCTTCTACAGCTATGTACACATTAACACAAAGAACAGTCTTGCAGATAAGTTAGAAGATAGCCTTAAATGGAATTTCCATTTACACTTGTTCCACGTATAGCTATTAAGCAAAGGTATATTCTTAATCTAGAACCAATTCTAATAAAAAAAAAAATCTGATGTGTTACACTCATATGACTTTCTCTATTCTTGTACAAACCATTTTTACAAACGCGTATTCTCCATATGCTTCATGTTTATTGAGATGTTAATCTTATTGCTAATTTTCTTGTAGATGCAAGGGGAATTGGTAGGCTTTAAGCGATAGTCAAATATTTTAAGAGCTGGTTGCTATGTGGAGTGTTCCATTCTCTTTGCATTACCAGGACAAAAACAAAAAATGAATAACGAATTCCCATTTGAGAAAAAGTATAAGTATTGGAAAATTTAAGGCAATAACAAGCAATATCTCGAAAATGGTTCACTCAATAAAAAAAATGTATATGACATAGATTGTGTATTTTAACACTATCTACATTTTTTGTGTAGTAAAATTTTGCCTATCTCTTATGGTTTACCAGTTATGTAAAAGTTGTTCATAATGAAGAATACTTTTGGAGACATTCCCAGAAAATTCGAGATAGACGTTTTATTTGTCTTGAAAGTATCTTAAATATATGATATTTTAATCAAAATCGTTAGACCAATTTTTGAGAAAATTAAAATGTTTGAAAAATGTTCCATGTAAAGGGTAATCTGGGGCGGGGGGGATTTTCTTGAAAACCTTCGTGGCGCTTCTCTGGAAGATACTGAACCTAAATACCAAGTTTGGTGTTTATCCGACTGTTCGTTTCTGAGTTATGCTGTTCACAGACAGACACACACACGGACATGTTTCCAAAAGTGCTTTATATGTATTCAGTGCACCTCAAAACGTGTATTTCCTGTGAAATCTTGGTATCGATTTTTGGGTGGAATGCAATACTTCCCCTACTTACTATACGTAATATAGAAAGTAATAAACGATCAGAAGACATTTGCTTGATGATGAACATTTGAGTGGCCTGTTAAAGAGGCCTATACGTAGGTTCTTAGAGTCCTTTCTTATCCTAGGCATTACTCAAGTTCAATGATCCACATGAAACAGACTATCCTTGATATTTGCCTTTATCTCCTCAGGTTCCAAAAAGAAGGACCCTAGGGATACACTTCTGTGCATAGCGAAACCTTTACATTTATAGTATATGCTGTGAGGTCTCAAAATCCCTCACATTTCCAACATATCGGGTCTTGTGTAAGCTCCAATATGTATAAATGTCTGCACTTTCTGGTCAGGCCCCGATATCAAGACATGGGCTGCTGGCAGTAGTTTGCTTACTCCAGATTTCAAGATGAGCCTTGCCATAAGCTGGGTTATCTCATACTTGATAGTTTGAGACACACTAGTCAACACACCGTAGAAGGGCTCAGGCCCAGAAAAATCAAGTCCTGATCTCCTCTTTACAATAGTGTTTGCCATCTCATTTCCTTTAATACCAGCATGCCAAGGAACCCAGAAAAGTGTCACCAGACAGCTGGTACAGAGTCTATCCAATATCCTTTGGCATTGCCACACCAATCTGAATGTAGTTTTAATGCCCTAAGGACTTTCAATGCTGCCATACTATCCGAGCAGATATACACCTTTGTCTGCGTGGCATAGTATTTACATAGCACAGGCTAAGATTGCATATACCTCAGCCTGAAAAAACATGGCAACATGACCAAGGGAAATGAGCCCTAGTCCCTGTCTGTGGGTCCCACTCCTCCCTGGAAAGTATTGCCACCATATAAGATAGACTTAAATTAAACCTTCAAATCCAGTCTCAGGGTTGCTGTGGTCCAGAAAGGACCAACAAGTGCCCTTTTTGGGATAGCTTAAAGCACCACCCTGCTACAGTCCAGAGGCGGTGTGCACTCACTTGGCAACCTCCTTTACAAACAAGTGGTGTAGTGGTTACCATGTTAGCCTCTAGTTCCTGAGGTCGTGGGTTCTAACCCAGCGGAGAGCAATGAATTTTTTCGGGCGTAAAAATCCTTAGCATGGCTTCCTTCACTGGTCCCATGTCATAGATTTACCACATGTAAAAGAACCTCAAGCCTGATAAAGAGGTCTCTGAGCAAAATTTCAAGTCTTTCACGCCCAATATAGAATGGGACGCTAAGGGCCATAGTTGTTAAAGAGCGTCCATAAATAAACAAAACAAACAAACAAAAAAGTGCAAAGGGGTAAGATCCACCAAGATCTCTAAGTTGGAATGTGGGGTAGTCTGCACCACCTCTGTTATCACCATATATACCAATCTTTGCAGCGAATCCAGCTTGGCAGCAACTGCCTCTGCCTTCACAAGAGAGGCAGGCTACCAAGCCAGTGCCACATAAGATATTGAAGATTTTATAACCGAGGTGTATAGCCATTTGACGCCTAAGTTCTCATGCCCACAAAACAGTGTAGGCCTTTTTTTGCTTTATAATCTACATGTTTTTTCAGACAGCCCAGTTCCAGAATAACCCCTAGATACTTAATTGTTCCAGAAGGCTTTAACTCCTTCCCAAACAGATTGGGTCTGCCAAAACCTGGCAGCTTTCTCCTCCTTGTGAAGATCACTATTTCACTCTTGTCCGGATTAACTGACAAGTCCTTTTCTGTACACCATTCCTCTAGAGTCTAGAGCATGTAGGAGCCCTTTATGAGCTTTGAAACAGTACTCAGGCATTTTCCACTTGCTACAAGGCATATGTCATCAGCATAATCTTGAGCATGAATCTCTCTCCTGTTAAGTCTGTTCAATAGATCAGACACTGCAGGGTAGGACACAAATCTCCCCTTTGTGGGAGCCCCAGGGCAATGTTGACCTCAAGGACTCATTACCCAGGGTCAGCCTTCTAAGGTCATAATCCAGTCTATGACTACCAGGCTGATTCCCCTACTCTTCAGACACTTCCTAATGGTCCTAAAGTCATATGATTGAAGGCACCTTCAATGTCCAGGAAAACTGCCATGGCCAGTTCTCCACAGTCAGTCTCACAAGAACTGATGGAATGCCATTTCTGTGAATTAACCCAACCTATAGGCATACTGATGAGGGTGTATGGGTCTGTCAACCAGTACCCCATCCCTCAAATATCTATCTACTAGTCTTTCCAGAGCCTTCAGTAGGATTGTCTACCCGCCTTAGGTATAAACACCAACTTGGGGTACCTCCAGAGGTGAAAAAAATGCCTCATTGCAAGACAGGCCCTAAAAACCTTCACCAGGTGGGAAGAAACAATCTCCCAGCCCTCCTGCAGAAGAACCAGGAAGACACTATCCTCACCCGAGCTTTTATAGGGCTTGAAAGAAAAAATGGCCCACTTGTTTAAAAATAACAATCTCGGTGGCCACTGCCCAGTCTTCTTGCGACGGCCTGCATACTCTAACCAAGGTTTGTTCTTGATCTGTTATGTAGATCTCCCCCTCCAACAAGGCCAACCTGGCCCTACTTCCAGAGCTCAGCAATTTCTGCAAGCAGCAGCACTCGACTGCTTCTCTTTAGTATCAAAGAAGTGCCTCCAAGATTCCTCGGAGGCCTTCTTGATTTCCTTTTCATACATTCTTTAGGATTCCTAAGTTGCCCGACATTTATTGGCCATATATGCATTATGGAGCCTATGTCTCTTTTTCTTGATGCATCTTAAAAAAGAATTCCATCTAAGTTTATCTTTAGCTCGAACCTCATGTATGAGGGAACAATTTCTTTCATAAGCAGAGATCAGGGTGTTTCTGAAAAACTCCATGTACCACTCCAGGTCCTCCGCATTTCTTAGCTTGACCTGGGGTCGATTCTAATGTCTGTAAAAAATTGAAACATCCTCTTGGGTCAAGATCTATTGTGCTCAAATACTCGAGCAGCATTCCCCCCCCTCCCGTTGATGTTTGTACTACCCCAAATGTTATGATGGGCATTGGAGTTACAGCCGATCAACATGTTGAGGTTTCTATTCCTGCAATAAAGTACAAGATTTCTGAACTCCTGAGGAGGAGATTCCTCAGTCATATGGGAAATAGGCTAAGCAAACTGCTACCTCACATGCCACTCCGCCCTCCTACCTTACTAAGACCGCCACCAGATCTTTCGAAAGAAAGCCTGGCAGTGCCCAGGTGTTACTGAATCTTGTCAAGACACATGCCGTGGGATTTACATCAGACAAAGCACTGAAAATAGCAAAACCCTTTATATTTAGTCACATAATATGACCCTGTCAAAGCCAGGGTTCCTGTATTATGGTGACATCCAGATCATGCCCCGTTACATAACTGGAAAGAGCTTGTGAAGTGGTAACACGTGCTGCAAGTTGAATGAATGAAATCACCATAGGTTAACCTGCCCCACTTAAAATCTTTTCTGTTCAGTTCTCCTAAAGACACCTGGTCCTCCTCTGGAATAACTGAAGGATATTGATCCCCTTCTTTGGAGGTAGGGCTTGCAGCTCCACATCTCAGGGAGTCACATTTCCCTCCTCCATTTGTTCACATTGCAGAGCAGAGTCCCCAGCCTTTGCACTTTTAACCATAATATTCTCGAAATCCCTATATGGGACTTCCGGTTTTGGAAATGGGACCTACTTCATCATGGGTCGCATAACACCTTGGGGAGTTGGTTCACGGTCTCCTATTGGTTATTCAGAGACAGGTCTGCCCTGCATGTTGGTAGTCAGCCTACAGTGCTGTTCAGATCCTGACTATCCACCTCCAAAATTGAGCTTTGTTTATGGACACTCTTTAACTGCTGTGGTCCTTAGCATCCCAAATTATATTAGGCGTGAAAGACTGGTAATTTTTCTCAGAGCCTTTTTATCATGCTTGGGGTTCTTTTACATGCCATAAATCTAGACACGGGACCACTGGCTTTACTTCTCTTCCGAAGGAAGCTATGCTATGGATTTTTACATTGAAAAAATTCATCATCCTCTGCCGGGTTTGAACCCGCAACCTCGGGAAGTAGAGACTAGCATGGTAACCACTACACCACAGGGGATGACATCCACCTCCTGCTGACACACCTGGTATGCACTCAAGGTCCAACTTTAAGGGCCACTCCAGAGGCCCCTTGCTGTGGAAGGCATTTGGTTATTATGGAGAAGAGACAAACCCCATTGCATTAGAAATGGATTCACTTTCACAAGATGAAATGACACAAGTGCCAGTCTTTTTAAACAATGCCAAAAATTGTAAATTTAGCATAACAGCAGTTTCGTCATCTTTTGTTTTAAGCTATGTTCATATTTAAATGTAGTTGTAATTGAGAGAATTTGATACAGCTGTGCCGGTATAACATCTGATTTGCCAAGAATTATTTACTGCTCTGAGTTACTACATACCAGTGATCTTAAGATGGCCTAGAGATACCTAATATTCTGTTGTAACTGGAAATATTCCAGTGATAGATTTTCCTGATGTATGTTAAATGAATATACATTGTGAAAAAAAATCTGATGTGTTACACTCACATGACTTTCTCTACTCTTGTACAAACTATTTTTACAAACGCTTATTCTCCATATGCTTCATGTTAATCGAGATATCGAGATGCCAATCTTATTGGTAATTTTCATGTAGATGCAAAGGGAATATGCTAGGTTTTAAGCGATAGTCAAATATTTTAACGCTGGTTGCTATGTGGCGCATTCCATTCTCTTTGCATGTCCAGGACATAAAAAAATGAATAACGCATTTGAGAAAAAGTATAAGTATTGGAAAATTTAAGAAAATAACAAGCAATATCTCGAAAACGGTTCACTCAACAAAAGAAATGTATATGGCATAAGTTGTGTATTTTAACGCGATCTACATTTTTTGTGTAGTAAAATTTTGTCTATCTCTTATGGTTTACCAGTTATGCAAAAGTCGTTCACAATGAAGAATACTTTTGGAGACATTCCCAGAAAATTCGAGATATACATTTCATTTGTTGTAAAAATATATTAAACATATGATATTTTAATCAAAATCGTTAGAGCCATTTTTGAGAAAATCAAAATTTTCGAAAAATGTTCCATGTAAAGGGTAGTCTGGGGTGGGGGGATTTTCTTGAAAACCTTCGTGTCGCATCTCTGGAAGATACTGAACCTAAATACCAAGTTTGGTGTTTATCCGACTGTTCGTTTTTGAGTTATGCTGTTCACAGACACACAGACACACACACACACACACACAGACACACACACGGACATGTTTCCAAAAATGCTTTTTTTGGATTCAGGAGGTCTCAAAACATGTATTTCCGGTGAAATCTCGGTATCGAATTTTTGGGTGGAATGCAATACTTCCCCTACTTACTATACGTAGTAGAGAAAGTAATAACTATTGAGAGTAGAATTAAATTTTCCACAATGTTGTGTTTCTTTTTTTAAATAGTGTTTGTCTGTTCTTGCAGCATACAGCAGGCCTAAGTTTAAGGTTATTGGTAAGTTGCCAGTTAAGAGGTCTTATGAAAACTTGCAAAAGAACCCAATTAGGGAGGTCCTGGCAGGTTTGGAACCACCACTGCACGAGTCCATTCCTTAATTACTTTAGCCACTAAATCTGGCTTAAAATTCTAGGAAATGAACATGGTAAGCTGTTTATTAACCAAGAAAAGAGCTGAAAATTTAAATATAACAGACTTCAGCTGAGAACAATTATTGCATTTCTCACAGACATGCTGCTGTCAAAAGCATCTTAATACAATGGGATGATTCAGGGTAACTTAGATTGTGCAAGAAAGAAACTGAAACAGCCCAGTAACATTATATGCTCCTGTGAGGCCTTGGCTCACAGGAGATACACTGCTTTTGGGAAACTGTTTTTAGAACCAGAAGAATTTGAAACCATATCTGCTATGAGACTGTATTCCATGGTAAAGGGTGCAGGCATAATGAATTAACTTAAAAACAATACAGGACCAATGACAAAAATCTGTATCGAATAAGACAAAACCTTAGCCACTGTGTTCATTTTGGAACTAAATATACGATAATGCATAATCTCCATTCTTCCCCAATTCAGAATTAATATCCACAAAGCTGATTTTGCCAGCAAACACACTGGAACTTCATCAAAGCTCAGAGATGCATTGTAGGTTAGGTATGTTATGACAAAGAAATTTAAGAAATATTGGCATTATTAGCAAAAAATGGCAAATTTTGTTTAGCTCTGGAATGTTTAAGCAATTTTATTTTGATAATTCTTTATATAGCATCATAGTTGTCAAAGTAAAACTGGGATGAGGGATATGGGTACTGTTTAATTAGTGTAGGTAAATAGTAAGAAAAGTATGATAGCTCACATACAGTAGTGTTATTTATTTAGAGAGGAACTCTAGTCATTTACCCTTTCCAGTAAGGTATGTTCCGTTTTGACTTTCCATCTCTGTTCAAACACTACTCTCCCAAAGGCATGCATTATGAAAAAATCTGATGTGTTACACTCACATGACTTTCTCTACTCTTGTACAATCTAATTTTACAAACGCTTATTCTCCATATGGTTCATGTTAATCGAGATATCGAGATGTCAATCTTATTGGTAATTTTCTTGTAGATGCAAGGGAAATATGGTAGCTTTTAAGCGATAGTCAAATATTTTAACGCTGGTTGCTATGTGGCGCATTCCATTCTCTTTGCATGTCCAGGACATAAAAAAAATGAATAACGAATGGGAGAAAAAGTATAAGTATTGTAAAATTTTAAGGAAATAACAAGCAATATCTCGAAAACGGTTCACTCAACAAAAGAAATGTATATGACATAAGTTGTGTATTTTAACGCGATCTACATTTTTTGTGTAGTAAAATTTTGTCTATCTCTTATGGTTTACCAGTTATGCAAAAGTCGTTCACAATGAAGAATACTTTTGGAGACATTCCCAGAAAATTCGAGATATACATTTCATTTCTCATGACATTATCTTAAACATATGATATTTTCATCAAAATCGTTAGAGCCATTTTTGAGAAAATTAAAATTTTCGAAAAATCTTCCATATAAAGGGTAGTCTGGAGTGGGGGGATTTTCTTGAAAACCTTCGTGTCGCATCTCTGGAAGATACTGAACCTAAATACCAAGTTTGGTGCTTATCCGACTGTTCGTTTTTGAGTTATGCTGTTCACAGACACACACACACACACAGACACACACACGGACATGTTTCCAAAAATGCTTTTTTTTGGATTCAGGAGGTCTCAAAACATGTATTTCCGGTGAAATCTCGGTATTGAATTTTTGGGTGGAATGCAATACTTCCCCTACTTACTATACGTAGTAGAGAAAGTAAAAAGAGGGAGAAAGAGAGACTAAAAATAGAAATTTGATACTACAGGGTTAGCCAAAAAACTATGGAACGGCTGCGCGGTGTTTTTCCTGTCCACATCTTCGGTGCTCGTTGTGTCTGCCACTATCATAGAAAGGCACGAATGAAACCATACAACATTTTTACAACTACTTTTAAAGGCTTCACTTACCAACTTTATGAAAGGAAATGCTGAAACTGGCCACCATTGTCCATACATTTTTGACACCTCTTTAGGAAACTATCCACCATTATCATGTGCCAAAAATGTATGGACAAGTGGCCAGTTTCAGCATTTTCTTTCATAAAGTTAGTAAGTAAAGCCTTTAAAAGTAGTTTTAAAAATGTTGTATGGTTTCATCCATGCCTTTCTATGATAGAGGCAGATGGTGAGCACTGTGGATGCGGACAGGAAAAACACTGCGCAACGCGGTTTGTAGTTTTTTGGCTCACCCTGTAGGTAACAATTACATTAGTTTCTTTAGCCTTTACCAATTCACAGCTATCCACTTTATGTAGATCATGGCATGTGTTTGTCTAAAATTTATCAGGGTTAGGCAATAATTACTTGGTTACATGTAAAATATCGAAATGCCACTCAGCGGTTTATATCACATGTTAGTAATAAATTTGTGTGTGTGTGTGTGTGGGGGGGGGGGGGAATTTGCACATTTTAAATTGCTACACTGAGAGTTACTAAAGCAAACTGGATAAATTAAACATATAACAAAGATATTTCAGAAATGGTTAATACCACAAACCAGTTTTTATAAAGAAGTTGATTTAATTTATCTGTTTATTTCCTGTAGTAAGTTACAAAAGTGAGTGGGAATAAAGAGAACTTCACAGACCACTTAAGGAAATTCAAAACACATTTCATACCAATATCTTAAACATTACAGCTATTTTTGAGAAAATGAAAAATTATAATTTTGTATGTAAAGGGTTGTTTGGGTGGAGTAACATGAAAATGTTTCCTTTGCAACCATGAAATTTGGTATTTATCTTACTATTGATAGCAGACAGACATTTTTAAATTTTTTTATGGAGGTGGGGGATCCAGAGAGTGAAATCCAATACTTGCCCCACCTTAGGTAAGCAGGTTAAATAAAATACACAATTACATCTTTTAACTATTGCTTTAATGTTCAAAAGCACTCATCAATCACAGTTACAAAGTTTGAAGGCTCCCAGCACTTTGCCTCCTCTTTAAAGTCAACTGAAGGAACAATTAATGCTTAAGTGAATCACTATGCTATCAAATGATTGAGCTTCTGAATACAGTAGTTTTAAATCAGCTGTACTTTAAGCAAAATTAGTATAAATAAATATACATTCATTTCAGAACCTTAGTTTGTATGTTACAATTCTCAAAGAAAGTGCTTAAAAAATTTATCCTAACATACTGATTGCAATATAAAATTAAGTAATAGAACAATGATTTTCTACATCCATTACATAATTATACTAACAGAGATTGGCTCCAAGTGGATGTCCTCTGGAAACCAAGATCAGTTCCAATAAATCTCATGAATCTAACATTCTAATTTGCCTTTTAATAGGGTGACCACATGACTTCAAACAGAAGACAGAAAATCTGAAAAGCAGGACTTAGCACAAAATGTGCGAGTACTGACTGCATGAACAGTTTTTCCTGTCATCATATTACATATGCTAATGCAACTCTTTAGACTGTATAAGATTTGAAAACTTCAATGAAATTACCAGAACTTTAACTAAAGATGCTTTCTACTTCACTTTATCACTGTGCTAAGAGAGCTAAATGCATACTAAATTTCTCTCGTCTGATTTGTGCATTCCAAAAGACCTCCAAAGTTATCTCAATCATTCCAAGATACACCTTAAAGGCAACTTGCAATACTGCAAGTACTTCTAGTTACCTCATTAATGAGTTATTTATACTACTATTGCACTTTAGCATAAAAAGCCAAAGGTCCATAGTTGGAACTCCTAGCCATGGTAATGAATTCTTTTAAGAGTCTGATACAACTTTTATACGTAACCAAAGTGAAAGAGAAATTAATAAATACCTCTTATCTTCTCCTTGCCCAATAATCATTTTCAGCTGATGTCGCATTATCCCAAGCCAAAGATGTGCAAAATGTGTTTGAAACCTTAAATTGTGGCAGACATTCATCAGAGATTTATTATTGGAACAATGATTTATGTTTTATGCATCAATTTTAGATATCTTAGTACTACTGTAAATAGCACAGGATCTTACTGGCGCAATTATTTTAAACCAAATCTTTAATATAGAACGCATATTTTGGAATACTTCCCCGATACCCAAATGGTAAAAATTAAAGATTTGTTCAGGGAATATAGGACATCTGGTCACCCTACTTTTAAAATCATAATACAGTCAAATCCACATCATGGACAGCTTGGCTATACTAAGAGTATTTCAACCAAAATATTAAAAAAAATTATCTGTAATATTATAAATGCAGTACAATAAGCATATGGAGTGCTAACATTAGGGGTTCAGAATTAAATCAATTCACAACATTCATCACAAAGTCCTTTAGCAGGAAAAGACGTAAAAAATCAGCAAGTGAACTTTACTAACATAAATTCCACTGAATACATCTCTCTGCATTTATTATACACGAGAGGTCTGTAATTTTTATGGCAATTGCTTAAATAATCTTGATAAAGATTATTCTTAATTGCAATGCTTTAAATTATCACTGTGCAATGAATGGCTGTGTAATAATAGGACTATCATTAAGGTAATTTGTTTACTACTGTTCACTATGGTAGAGCAAACTGCTGCTTACTTTCATGATTCACTATGTGCTACATGTTTACCTTTACAAGCATGCCATTTCTGGTTGAAAATAAGTTTTATAAATTCAAGCTTTACATTTCTCCTTAGCTTTCAAAAAACACTAAAATATTCATGCTCCAAAGAAGAGTAGGCTAGAGATGGAAATCAGAATACGCATAGCTGATGTTAATATTTGTAAACATGTAATAAGATGGATAATACCTATTATAACTAAAAATCTGGGTGGGAGCAAAAATATAAAATCTGCTGCTTGTGTGATAATTTCAATGCACCTATTGTATTTTAAGCCATTATTATTTTCCTCTTGAATCCCGGTTAGTTCAAATGTTTAAACTTTTGATCATATAGTGCTTTAAATAAGGCACAAAATAAATGCCACATTGATTATTAATTTCACAGTAAATCATAAAAGTAGTCCAATCCTTGTCCCAATTCCCAAATAGCCAGCCCTATACCTAGTTCCTCCGCCAATTCAATTCGTTTCTTAATCGAATACAATGTGGGATAAAATATCACATGCCTTCCATTCTTAACTTTGATTTCTAAATAATTTTCTGCAGAGGCTGAATCGTATTTTAAAGATCCACGTGCTTGCTTGAGAAGAGCTATGTAATCATTATTCACAATGGCTCTGCCACCCATTGGTGTGTAATCGTTGCCATAAAAGTTCAATCCAAGAAGAAGCTTAGTTCGCTGTACATCTGGCTCTGGTGAAAGATTCAATATGCAATTCTTAATCCATGGTAGAGGACTATTTGGACCTGGTCGTTGTGGAGTTGAGAAGTCATAAGTCATTACAGAAAATGCATCCACATCAGATGCAAGTTCTTGAAAGTCATCCTTACTAAAAGCTTCTTGAGAAGGAGGGACAACTAAAACGGTCAGCAGGTTGGATGCTTTAAGAGTCTGCGAAATAAATCTAACTAGCTGTATCAAGTATTGTTTATCAATAGCACTTGCAACTTGATTCCACAATTCTAATACAAAGCCATCAAAATTATACTTATTAGCTTCTTTTATAAGAGCTTTTGCAAGGTTCTTCTGTTCTTCTGCAACTGATATTAATGTCATGAAGTCATCAGTAGACCAAGAATCAAATAATACTCGTGGCACCATCTGCTGTGCATTATTGTTATTTTCTTTGACATTCTTCATCCACCCTTCATCTACATCATGTGTACCTGCTACAACATATGATTTTGGTCCATTACGTCTTATCTGCAGCCAAACTGGCGAAACAAAATCAAACTTCTTCGCAAATATTTTCGCTACATCATATCCATGATTGTTCCACGGTGTTACATAACCTAAAACTTTGCCTTTGAAATTTTTACTGGTATCTGCACAATATGCTTGGTGTTCCACAATGATACTTGACGAGGATGGGCTTTCTGTTAGCAATCCTCTTTTCAGAGCATTTTTTTGTATAGGCCCCGTTTTAATTTTAAGCGTGTTTTTGGATTTATCTTTCTTCTGATCAGCTTGCGATAATGTGCATTCCGCATGAATTATTACTGTTACAAGGAAAAATAAAATTAAGTTCATTTCCAGACTCTAATACACATAGGTATTATACACACTGTGCTTATTATTGTAACTTGTTGACTTTGTCACTTTATATCCTGGGCTAGGATATGGGTAATCAGAATGGGTATGATATCTTTAAGTAATATGCTTCTTTTCTGCTTTGTTTAAGCCGTTACTAAATACCATTACTCAATATGCACCAAGACTTTATAACCTAGAAAACAGACACAAAGTTCGTTTCAAATAAATTCCACCTTATATCAATTGTTTAGCTTGTCTACATGCTGGTAAACTGCAACTCTTTACAGTGAAGTATTTTGATTTGCTTTTTCACATTTACACAGTTTCTGCTTTTCAGCGCAGGAAAAACAAACAGCAAATTGCTGTGTGTATGCTTGTGCTTCCCATAGCATTTATTCATAATATTCAATTCAAAGTACTGTGATAATGCAAGACTGCTTGTGCGGTGAACGCCATATTGTTGGCTCACCTGCTTAGATCTGAACACAGATCTGAAGTTGCATTTGTTACGAAAACTGCAGTGAAAAGGAAGCAGAAGGGTAAATATGTGGTGAATTATCAAAAATGGTAATTAATTCTCTATTGATTAAAAGGAATTGTAAAATCCATAATCTACCTACTATCCATCATGTGAACATATATTTGTAATTTTGGGTGAATTCATTCAGCTCATTAAGAACCATATTATGTAGGTAGAGGTTATAAACATAGAAGTTCAAAGTCAGTCTGTGAGAGAATAATGCATAATACCGAACCTGTTATTGGTAGGATTGGTATCACGTTCACACAATTTGGTGCTTGGGTACATCGTCAGGTAAGTTTTTTATATCGTAAGAAGCAATATTTTGGGTGTTAAAAGCAGGGTAGAATCAAATGTTCGATATTGTTCCGTATGCGTCAATAGGCCCGCCATCTTTGATAAGGATTCGATATATGAGTCCAGGCCGCAGATGCTATTAGGGCCCTAAGCCACAAGGCGTAGCCCAACGTTGAAAGCCGTAAGCAGTAAAGTGTAGCCGAGGAATGTTGTTTAGAAGTAAAGGATTGCGAAGCGACTATAGGGCGTAGCCGTAGGATCTGCCGTCTAAAACTCGAATGATCCATGCTCATATCGAATTCTCCTAAATCAAATTATTACTTCTAGGTTCCTCTACATATTGAGTTATATCGATTCCGTAAGTATTCTGCATGTTATAGCCTTATTGACGTATACGAATTTTGGGTAATTATGCAGAACTAGGGCCACCAGCATTTTCTACCGCGACTTACGTCTGTTTTGCACACTAACGGGACAGCCGTGGAAATGAGGGGTTTTGGGTGAGGAACTGTCATAACAAAAAGTAACTCCTACTTTCTCGTTTTCTCCCTTTTCCCCCCGTCTTATCTTCTTTCCTCCTCTTTGTCCTCTCCTTTCTTACCCTTTTAACACTATCTAACACAATTACACATGTACATATATTATTTTACAATTCAGCTTATCTCTAGAGGACTCGATCCGAGTAACTCCAACTTTACAATCCAACACGTTATCCACTGCGCTGCGAAGGCTTCATGCTAAATTGCTTATTCAATACTTTACATGACAAGAACTACGAAATAATAAAATTGTATTTTACTTCCAGCTTTAATTTTCACTTCCTTTCCTTTATTCACGAAATTTCAGACCATAAAATCGTAATTTTACTTCCTTATCGCTTCAATGGGGAGTTACTGAAATCGTCGATTTGTTTTACCCTCTGTTCGCTAACTCTCCATATTTAGGACAACTTCATATGTCATAAGGTCAAAGGGCAACATGCGATTGACCAAACGTGCAACTCCCTGACAGGTGACACATGCCAGTAGCGTTTGTAAAATGGAACCGAGCACTTCGGAAGGACTTGGCTTCAATTCCTGTAACGCGTGTGTAGTTACAGCAACTGCGTTCATACAAAGCGTACCGAATACAGAAAAACTGCGGACGTTTTTGATTAATCACGGAGTGTTATCAAATACCCGTAGTTGTAAAAACTGTGGTGCTCCTTTAAGTGCAAACTGGAACACAAAAAGTGTCAAGTGTCGCGAAAGAAAGTGCCAACCCATCAATACTAGTGGAACCCGCGAAAATAGTGAGTTTTCGAACTTCTTACAAACACACTTGTTACCAGCAGTTCATATACACTTACTAACCTTAAGGCTAACCTCGCATTAAATATAGAAAACAGAGCGAATATTTTTGCCAACAACTTCCAAGACTTAACAAATCTGTTACAACTTGTCAATGAATCCCATCTTTTGAATGATCCTTCATGTTATTTATAGTCAACATTTTCAAACTTTAAGTATAAACAAAAATTAGCCTAGCGCTAACCTTCCGTGAATTCAGAAACTTAAGCTTACATAAAAAAAAACTAACCTAAGGCTAACCTTCCGTGAATTCAGAAACTTAAGCTTATATAAATGAAACTAACCTAAGGCTAACCTCCCGTGAATTCAGAAACCTAAGCTTATATTAAAAAAAAACTAACCTAAGGCTAACCTTCCGTGAATTCAGAAACTTAAGCTTATCATAACCAACGTTAAGGAACGCACGCTCGCTTCGCTCGCGTGCTTTGAGGATAGCTACTGACTGCTAATTAACCTAAGTTTTTATAAAAAAAAAAACTAAACCTAACCTAACCTCACCTCCCATGAATCAAAAACCTTAGGTTTTATAAATAGAATTACATACTCTTTCCACAGCACGGTCTGGAACATGCTCGTACCAGTACAACAGCAAAAAATAAAAAGTAGTTATACTTAAGCTAATGTAATGTTTCATTTAATCTCTCACAAGAAATCAACCAAAGTATGCCCTACTCGCTTCACTGAACAGCTGTTAACGTAGAGCAACCCGCGGTATGGTAGCCAGGCTCAAGCGACATATGCCGTTGTTGCAGAGCATAACATTCAACGTCTTCTTCCGACAATGAAACCCAGGTTTTAGGTACTACAAATTAATATTAACTATATGTTTACATCTCAAATGTGTCAAAGCTTCTTTATCCATATCCTGCTCCTTCTAGCCAGCATTCTTAATAAATATCCGCAACTAAGCGTCGCTACGCGCATGCAATAAATTAGCATGTAACACCATTACGGAACCTTTCCAACAAACAAAATTGGTAAAAATGTAATCAGTATAAAATAATCTACCATTATCACCGGAATTCGTTGTTTTTTTCGAGCAGTCGTAGTTCTGCATAATAACCGAATTTTGTTTTGACGAGGGGAAGAGGTGGAATTAAATCCGGGTGCAATTAACATAATTAGGTGTCAGTATCATAGATGAGAATAAAGGAAAAACATGCAAAACACTTGCAGGATCAAGGGAATTCAGCAACTAGGTTAATCTAGAACTAATAAGTTAAATTCGTAGGTCTCAACAAAGTCACTTGGCCTGCCCACCCACTCATCTTTAGTGACATTAGTTATAAGCAGAAACTGGCAACATTTTGAAGTAGGTCTTGCCAAGTTAACAAGAGTATACATTAACGCTGATCATTGGGGTTTCACATTACAAGTCTTGCAGCTACGCCTTGCTGTTGCTCCACTCCTATTATAAAAACACCTCTCAGCTACATTTTGTGACTTAGGGTCCCTGGAGGTGTACCTTCGGCTATGTTTAGTTCTATAATATTGGCAATAGAAACACAACACAAGCAAAGCTCCCATAATGCTTTGGATGGGATGCGCGTACTTGGCTTTATATGATGCATTAGTAATGGACACAAGTGACATAATTGTACTTCTTATAAAGTTGAAATATATGTTTTTATTGTGCTTATTCACTCATTCTAAGGAATAAAGGATTCATTCTGATGCATCAATGTCATGAGTATAGCGATCCCGGCTTATTCTCTCGTACCGTACAATGACCCATAATTATATTTAGCATCATATAAAAATAAAGGTAGTACTACCAGTGAGGGTAATGTTTCTGTATAGCGATCATTGTTGTGGTGATAGAAATAAATTGTTCTAAACAATAATACAGATCCATAGAATTTACAGGAACAGTTTGCTCTGATGTGACAAAATGATGAAAACCTTTCCTGTGAGGGATGTCGTTTGCAGAATGATATCCACACCTTAGCTACTCTGCTGTAAATTCTTCAGCAGGAAAATCCTTTAGAATAGGCCTGCTAATTATCAGAATCATCACAGGCACTACTAGTGTTTTTGTTTTCATCTGATACCAGTCATGGCACTAAAATCTCTTTAACATGAATAATAATATTCATTGAACTATAATGTTATCAGACATGTTTAAACCTATTATCGAAGTGTACTGTCTTAATTAAATTAAAAAGCCCAATACAGTTTTCTCTCTCATTCACATGTGCAGACACACTCATACAAAAAAGCAATTTAACTATATACAAAGAATTATAAGTTAAATGGATTAAATTTAAACATTTATCTAAGAATCGTGTGTATACATTCAACTTTGAAATTCTGAAATTTAACTTGAGTATATTGCTGTCAAGAAACTCTCATATATCACAATGTGAATTTAATTCAAACACTTAGTAAAACACGTTTAATATAATTAAGTCAAATGTGCAGAATTTATAATTTATTAAATAGTTGAATGCCTAGATGTGGATGACACTGGTATTGTGCTCATTGCATTAGTTCTTTTAATGTTTTACCAAAAAAATGGATTTTGTTCCTCATATAATTACCAAGATTTACCTTGCCCTTTGGCCAGTACTAGGCACTTTGTATCTGTGTTTTTCATATGGGAGAGCTGCCATATATAGAGCACGTGAATGAAGCGTGCGTGCGTTCCTTAACAATGATTCACTTTACATAGCTTAGGTTTCTGATTCACAACACGTTAGGTTTTTTTTTTTTTTTTTTTTTTTTTTTTAGAGGGTGTTTTAGAAGAAGAAAAACCTGCGATTTCGCTAATAATGTGCACTAATAACAAAATGGAGCACTTTTTTACTTTCTCTACTACGTAGAGTAAGTAGGGGAAGTATTGTATTCCACCCAAAAATTTGATACCGAGATTTCACCGGAAATACATGTTTTGAGACCCCCTGAATCCAAAAAAAACATTTTTGGAAACATGTCCGTGTGTGTGTCTGTGTGTCTGTCTGTGAACAGCATAACTCAGAAACGAACTGTTGGATAAACACCAAACTTGGTATTTAGGTTCAATATCTTTCAAGGATGCGACACAAAGGTTTTCAAGAAAATCCCCCCCACCACAGATTACCCTTTACATGGAAGATTTTTCGAAAATTTTAATTTTCTCAAAAATGGCTCTAACGATTTTGATTAAAATATTATATGTTTAAGATATTTTTATGACAAATAAAATGTATATCTTGAATTTCCTGGGAATGTCTCCAAAAGTATTCTTCATTGTGAACAACTTTTGCATAACTAACCATAAGAGATAGACAAAACTTTACTACACAAAAAATGTACATCGCGTTAAAATACACAATTTATGTCATATACATTTTTTTGTTGTTGAGTGAACCATTTTCGAGATATTCCTTGTTATTCCCTTAAATTTTTCAATACTTATTTTCTCAAATGGGAATTCGTTATTCATTTTTTTGTCTTGGATATGCAAAGAGTTATAATCTGTGGCAAAGAGTTATAATCTGTGTTGCAAAGGGAATGGTGCTGCACCTAGCAACCAGCTATTAAGAGATATGTATGTGCTTAAAGGCTACTGTATTTCCAAATTGCCCTTGTAAATATATATTCCCCTTACATCTATAAGAAAATTAGCAATAAGATAGACTCTGCAAATGTTTATCTCGATTAACATGAAATAGATGGAGAATAAGCGTTTGTATAAATAGTTTGTACAAGAGTAGAGAAAGTCATGTGAGTGTACTACATCAGATTTTTTACAATGTAGCAATTTATTTTGTATAAAGGAAAGTATCTTAAAAAGGGAAGGCTGGTGGGTCACAGCTTCCAAACATTTTAAATTGTGTAATACATGCATTCTTACTCCCTAAATCATATTTTGTGGCATTTCCATTGACAATTATTTGTGGAACTGTTACCCAATAAATTATATATTCTTCATTAGCTTGAACTGGCAAAATTCTTTAAAAATGTTTAATGTGTTTTAAGGCACTAATTTCAAAGCGTTACATAAGGACTCAATTTTTTCATCGCCAAGTAACACTGTTAGTCGTTTTCTACCTGTGGCCACCACGTTTTATTTAAAGCTTTACATTCTTTAAAGAATGAACTAGCAAAAATTCACGCCCATATTATCTACCAATTCTTGAGGAAATTCTTGCTTAAAATTTGCTAATAATATTTTAGCTGTGCTCTTAAGGTTCAGAGTCAGGGCAATCTTTGATTATTAGTTTTGCGGCTAAAAACTTGACTTGGATGAATGAAGATGAATGCCATTTCTGTGTTTTATGGCAGTCAATGCATCAATGCAAAGTTTTATTTCTGAAGATGCAGTTATAGCATCAGATTTTTTACACTGCAGATAAAGACTTTGTTTTCAGATCATCCCTAAATAGAACCAGTTGTATAATGAGCTATTTTCCAGGGGAGTTGACAAAATTTTGCTCCGCTGTAGGAAAGCAATGAGTGATTGTTTTCTCAATTTTAAAATGCTGGATAAGCAATGTGTAACTTGAAATCACAGTTGTCTCAGTATTGCATGAAGGTACCTCCAATGCATATTAAATACCTTTCCTACTTTTTAAGTTCAGATCCCAATGTCATGGCAATTTCAGTCAACTTGTGTTGATTTTTTGGGCTTGCATAAATGGGTCCATAAAGTCTTAAAATGGAGCAGAACAGACATGCTATCTATTTCATCTGCAGATTCCAGTTTATGACAATATCAGGGTTATATTTATCAGATTGTATATAGCTGTGGTTATGTAAACTTGCAGCTCATTCTGAAGAAAATCCTATCAGCTGTTTGGATAAAATCTGTTCAGAAATACTGCTACTAATAAAACAAGATTTATAATACTGTCAGCAATGGTTTCTCCTGTTAATGAATTTATCTCTACTATGTCATAAAAATAACTGTCTGGTGAAGCATAGATGCAACAAACATAGACAATTAAGTATGATTTGTTTGCTTGTTTAGTGCTTTTGTCAACCAAAATGCTAATAATATACAATGGGAATCAGTGATGTACTTTGTTCAATAGGGGAGATGACTAAATTTTACTACTGAAACATATAATTTGCACAAGTGTGATCTGGTTGAACCATGCTTCCAATCCATTCATTGCCTGCAATTGAGATACATTTTTTAAAATCAAGAATGGCCGCTTTTCTTTGCAGATGGGAGACTTTATTGTGAAAACACACATGGTAACCTGTAATTTCTCCAGATTTTTCTTCCCATTTTCTGAAGCCTTCAAAGAGATTTATTAATTGTTTCAGTTTTCCTTTCTTTTAGAATCAGTTTACACTTGAAGCCTACTCCCTCCATGATTACTAATATTTTTATTATTATTTGCATTCAACCCTTTGAGTGAAAGCTTTATTAATATGCTTTTTACTGCTTTTAGTGTATTGTGACTTTTTAATTTCTGAACACTATAAACCTGTAAACCTTCCGGAATGGTTTGCTGAATCCCAAGGAAGATTTGTTTTCCATTTTTTCAAATCTCACTATCATGTATATGTCCCCAATTAGGCTACCACACTTAATCTCATAATTTCCCTGAAATCCCTACATTTACCTGTGTGTTAAAAGACATAGACCAATTACTTGATGTTTTGGACTCGCTTTCGTAACACATTTTATTACAAATTTATCCATGTTATTAACCAACTTTAATAAGTCCACTCTTTTTAAAAGACACACTTAAATGATTACCATAGAACATGCCAATCACTACTGCAATCATTGTCGTAGCTCAGAAGCACACCTTTCACCTTAAACTGTATTAGTGTCAGAAAAAACTAACCGACACAAGGCGTTCCATAAGCGTATGCCCAATGCCGCACTTGTTTACACCATGCATGTGTAACATCTGTTAGGTAATTTATATTGCTGCAATGCATTGTGCAGGTGATATGTTCAAAGAATGGATTATGAAGAAATGTAAGTGTGTTGCTTTGGAATTTTAAATTTTGTGTTTACACTTGACATTTATGAAGTGGGAAAAATATATCTCTAGCAAAGAAGACATTTTTGTTTGTCAAAGGGAGAAATCGCACACCCTACCCATTCCCCTCTTAATTCAATCACAGTAAGTGGCCGGTTATAGTAGTATTCTTCACTGGAAAAATTGTGTTGGTTAACTGAATGACCTCTCGTTTGCTCATCTAAGTAACTTGCACCCAGGAAGATTCAGACTCAAGCCCTACAGTTTAGGTACAATGCAAACATATATGTTGCAGCACGGGGTTGAACCATTTTAATTAACTGCCACAAGTTATTTGAAAGCCATAATTATTTTGTTGTAATTTAGCTCCAATTAACTCGTTCACCATTTTGTTGGGGAAACAACTGTAACTTAGCTTGTTTGCGCCAGAGGATTTTTGTGATATCTGTTGCTTTGTACTTTTATTACTATTTACTATACTAAATAGAGGAAGTATTACATACCACCCAAAAATTGGATAGAGATTTCACTGGAAATACAGAGTGAACCAGAACTCCACAGACAAACTTGCAGAGGTTGTTCAGGGGTACCTTCTGTGTATTTTGGTATAAGGAACCCATGGTCTCCGGCAGCTCGTTACAGAATAAGTGCATTTCATTTTGTTTCATGCTCCAATTAGCTTTGTATCTGTGTTGCATTGAAAATACTGCACAACAGTGCAAATTTTGACGGTATGTGCGTTATATCTTTTTTGTAAACCAATTGTTCCCATTCACTTGCAGTACCTGCTGTTGACAATTTGCTCTCAGTACTGCTCGGTTCTGTTTAGGTTTTTGTTTTCCTGGCATGTTAGTTGTGCGTTAACAGTGATACATAGCGGTATGGATAGGTTTACTGATGAGTTGGCCGATATGCACCTCGTGTATAGGTTCACTGAATGCAATGGAAGAGCAGCACAATGATGCTATGCCGAGTTGCTCCCACACTGACGGCAACCACATCACAGTGGTTTTGTATCATTACATAGGTGCTTACCAGAAACTGGATCCTTTCATGTTAGAATGGAAAATACTGACCATGCAAGGTATGCCAGAACAGCCGATCTGGAAGAGAATGTGTTACACGTGATTGGTGACAATCCTGCTGCTAGTAGTTTGGCACGTTGCACGAGCTCAAGCTAAGCACAAGCTAATTAACAGTTTTGAGATTGTACATGAACAACAATTGCACCCTTACCTTCCTCAGAAGGTGCAGTCATTGCAGGCAGTAGACTTTCCATTTCGAGGAGTTTGTAAATTGGCTCCTACAGTCAAGTGCACAAAACCACAATTTTCCTGCTTTGGTGGTGTTTACAAGAGATGGCATGTTCAACAGTAGGAATAGCCATATATGGGATTATGAAAATCCGCACGCACACACACACACACACACACACACACACACACACACTGTGTGTCGATCCTATCAAGCAGTTTGTCGTGAATGTATGGACTGGTATTGTCAACAATTTTGTGATTAGACTGTGCGTACTTCCTGTTACACTGAACTGAGTCGTGTACAAAATGTTCCTTCAACATGTCCTCCCACAGTTCTTGGAAGGCGTACCACTGAGAATTTGTCAGCTTATGTGGCTTCAACATGACGGGGCGCCGGCACACTTTGCACTCAATGTTAGAAACCGCATTGGTGTACAGTTTGAACGACAATGGATTGGTCGCAGTGGTCTTGTTACATGATCAGCTCAGTCACCAGACATGACACCAGTGGACTTCTTCTTCTTCTTCTGGGGCCATGTGAAGAGCTAGTTTATGAGACTCCAGTTGATATTCGCATGGATCTGGTTGCTAGGTTTATCACAGCCTCTGAATTAGTATGCCAAACTCCTGAAATGCTTGAGCATGTAGGACAGTTGATGGTGAGTCGCTATACACTCTGCCTTGATGATAGTGGTTGACATTTTGAATACAGTACCTGTAAGGGAACAATTCTGCATTTGTTAAATGCCGTACTGTACACTGACAGATCGGATTGAACACACTGTGATAAAAGTGTACATGTTTCATGTGCAGGATGTTGCATTACTCTGTGTTGCGTGTTGTACGTTTTGATTATTGCATATTATACAGGCTTCACTGCTGTGGCTTCCAGGGGCTACTACAGTAGGTACGGGATTGGCGCTCCCGGGCCCCGAGCCGCATTCTCGAATGGGTTCCTCTATGAGGTGAGAGGGCTTATGCCAAACGCCCAATCAACTTCGGTCCACATTTGTGTTTGACCAAATACAAGTTACCTCCCTGAACACATTCTGACGGATACCGCTGCGTGGGACGGAGGAGGGGAGTTACAAAGGGTGACTGGGTAACACACAGTTCTCAGCCCCTGAGTATCATGTAGGAATGTGTCCGTATCCGCTGATAAAGCTCAGTCCCGGGGAGGGGCCATTGCATTAGCTGTAACACTCCTAGATGTCATTGGGTCCCTCTGTCTTTAGATTGGGAGGCGAGACCCTAAGATGAGCAAGGTCCAGGCCAGGATTCTCACCTAAGCCGGGGTAGCGCCCAGGATGTGAGCATACCATTGGAGACATTTGCAATGGAGGAGGATGTTTTCGTCATGGAAAAATCCAAATCAAACAAAATTAAAGTGAATGTAAAAGAAGTAGTCGAGTGTTGTGGTCCTCGCTACTTTGTGATTAATAGAACGGAGGAAGGGAAAATGTTTACATCGGTTAACCCATGTACAGTTCAAAAGAGTCTCGGTAAAATTGCTGGTCCGGTTAAGTCATGCATTGGAAGTCGCAATGGCACGCTCCTGATTGAAGCACATTCAGCATCCCAGCCAGCGAAAATACCTACTCAAAGCCAACATGTTAGCAGCTATCCTGTTAAAGTTGAGATGCACGGATCGCGCGGTGTGGTAAGTCCCCGTGCATTGGACGGTATGACCAATGAGGAGATTCAAGAAAATCTTGAAGAGCTATGTGTGACATCGGTACATCGTGTCCTGCATAAAGAAAGAGGTGAATTCGTGCCTACTCTACCCTGTTCCTTACCTTTGATCGGGTGGATCTCCCTCAAAGGATTAAGGCAGGGCATAAGGTTATCGAAATCAGGTCACTCATCCCTAATCCGCTGAGATGCTATGTCAGCGCTTTGGACACACAATGATTTCTGCAGCGGTGAATCTACCTGATTTAACTGTGGAGACGTCTCTCACGATGGAGCATGTACATATCCAGCGTGCGTTAACTGCAGCGGAGAACTTCCATCAAGTTCCCGAGAATGCCCCCGTTTTGCAGAGGAAAGAGCCATCCGAGAGATCTGAATTAGGGAGAAGGTGTCCTCGGAAGCCTGAAAACTTGCGCATTCGCCAACCTTTTGTCCGAAGTCCGGTAGCTACAGCTCAATTGCAGCTAAACCGGTACCGAGTCAGAAATCGCAACTCAGACCAGCTATATAAACGGGGCCACCATTTCGGAAAAGATTCTCATTGCCAGAACACAGCCAAATTCCTTCAAAATGAACACAGGCGAAACCATCAACATCTGCCAAGTCCGTTACTCCAAAGATCATATCGGTAAATCATCAAAACCATCCATCTCATCTAACAAGACTAGCAAGCCCGTAATACATAATACATCACCGAAAAAGTCCAGGACCACCTACGGCAGAACCGACTTCCTGAAGCGAAATGAAAAGTCTGTACCCGGAACATCCAAGGGGAAGTTCACGATCATCTCCTCGGAGATCCTCTTCTGAGGAATCTTCCGGGAAGGACTCAGATAGACGATCTACACCTTCGCTGATCTAAAGTTTTCTATTGGAAAGGGTCCTCTCCCGTGGAGGAGATGGGGCAGAAGGATTCTGCCCACATTGCCAGAACGACAGTGAAAAAGAGGCAGGAAAATCCTTCGTTAAAGGTGTTAGCCCGACACCAAAGAAAAAGGGTAAATTGATTCGACCACCGCTATCAACGTCTACGATTGAGAACTTATCCCATTATAATTACTATAGCAATCCTACTATGGAACATACGTGGAATTAGAACACATCAGCCAGGCTTGAATTTTTGCTGAGAACAAGTATGAGCCTTTGTTCGTATGTTTGCATGAGACTAAACTCCGTCCGCAAGACAGCTTTCAAATTAGATGGTATACCCCAGTACGGTGTGATCTTACACCGGAAGAGGGTATTTCTATGCACGGGGGCACTAAGATGCTCATCAGAGATGATATATTCGTGAAATCTGTTTCTATACAGTCTTGACACCTAGTCAGTCGATGTAAGGACTAAACTGCCATCCATCCGATTTACCATTTATAATATCTTCCTCCAACTGGCGACCTCTCGCCCAGTGGTTTACAATCTACTTTGCCAGTTACCAGCAACTTTTCTGTTGATGGGAGACGTCAATACACATCACCCTCTTTGGGGTTCACCTCGGCCTCATGTGAGAGACAAATTGATCGCCAATTTCTTGGACATTTATAACCTAGCTTTTCTGAACACCGGACAATCTACGTTTCTTTGACACCTTCAACACTTTTACACATATTGATATTGCAGTTTGTTCTCTACAGTTAGCAGTTTCCTTACAATGGAATGTCATCTCTGATTTACACTCTGGTGACCACTTTCCATGTCTTGCTAGTCTCTTAACACAAGATGTATTATGTTCCACGCGCTTGCTTAGATGGCGCTTAGATCAAACTAACTGGAAACTTTACTCCCAGTTGGCCGAGTTTAATTACAATGAGCATTGTGAATGTTTTAGTTGAACATCTCAGAGACGATTCTTTCTGCTGCTGAGTAATCCATTCCACGGTCGACTGCCCACCCCCATCGATTTCCAGCCCCTTGGTGGGCGGATGAACGTCGAATTGCCATTCGTGCTCGCAGGCGTGCTCTTAGAGCTTTCCAGCGTCGCCCTACGCTGGATAACGTGATCGAATACAAGAAAATGGGTTCCAAGTCTACACAAGTTATTAAGGATAGCAAAAAGACATGGAGCAACTTTGTGGTCTTAATTTAATCGACATACTCCTTCCTCTGTCTTATGGGATAAGTTAAGGCATGTGTTCGGAAAATCGATCTACATGCCGATGGCCGGTCTTAAATCAGTCGCAGGAACTGTTGATGCATTTAACGTTGCTAGCACATTTGGCTGTAATTTCGCTCGTGTCTAGTTCAGATAACCTGAGTTCCTTCCTATTAATGCTCAGGTGGAATCTCATGGTTTCTGCTTTTCGTTCTGGAAACCTTGAAGATTACAACCGCCTTTTTACCACGGCGGAGTTAGAACACACTGTTTCATCTTCGCGACTATCAGCACCAGGATCTGATGGCATCCACATACAAATGTTGCAACAGCTCTCTCTTTCCTGCTCGAGGTCTATTATCCTGTTTGGGTTGACGTCACTTTTCCAGAAAAGTGGTGAGAGAACACTGTCACACCGACCGTCATCTTTCATCCAGCTACCGTCCTATTTCCCTCACCAGTAGCGTTTGCAAGGTGACGGAACGCATGATCAATGGGCGGTTGTTATGGTGGTTGCAAACTCACAACCCACTGACCAACGCCCAGTGCGGTTTTCGACGACGCCGTTCAACTATGGACCACCTTGCGTCATCGACTCAGATCATGAACGGATTCATGAAGAATTATTAAACCGTTGTGATATTATTTGACCTTGAAAAGGCTTATGATACGCGTTGGCGAGCAGGGATACTAGTTCCCTACACACCTGGAACATAAGTGGTTGCTTACCACTATTCATTCAGGAGTTTATGAAGGACTGCGTTTTCCAAGTAAGCGTCGGCTCGGTTTTTTCGAAGCTTTTTGTTCAGGAGAACGGAACGCCTCAAAGATCGGTACTAAGCATTACACTGTGAAGTGGTATACTTGTTATATTTATTTAATTTGTTGAGCCCCACGTTTGGGAGCCAATTTGCGACGGTATTATTAATGTTGTTTGTGTATTTGTGTTTACTCCACGTGGTGAAGCCATTTTGTGACGTGATTCTTTGTTAGGTTTGTTAGCTCCATCTGGTGTTAGCAATTTGCGGCAGTATTAGTTTTTGTTTGAAAGAATGCTACTGTTATTTTATTTAATTTTGGTTCACTGTCCTCCGGCTAGCTATGATCTTTTTGGTCGAGCACTTCTCTTTATACAGGTTGTGTAAATGGAAAGGAGTCTTTTATCCAAAGATAACACTGATGAAAGAATTTGTTTTACACTTTTTATTGTCGAACACTTTCACTATCACCTTTACACATTGATCTTGACACTCGCCAAACTGAGAAAGTTATAATAACTTCATTACTGATCACTTTTAATTTGCGTACTTCAACCTTTTGTATAATTAACTTTACAACACTTTAGATTTTTCATAACTCTGCTACACGTAACTTGCGAATCGATAGCCGACGTGTACTGTACAAATATTTCTGCTGGACTGAGGGCGACGTGTAACATACAAATGTTTTCGACGGACTGACGTGTAGCATACAAATATTTTCGGTGAACTGACAGGGTCTACCTCTAATCTAGCCCTTTTTTATACTCCTACACCCCTATATGCCTAAAGATTATAACTGAGTTGCTATTGGCTAATAAAACGCGCCAACATTAGCGTCTATTTTTATATCCAATGAAAATTATGAATACATATGCTCTAGGGAAAATGTTCCAGCAAATTCTAAAGAAAAACGCACCAACATTACGTAACTTCCTCGTCTCTAATAATGATAAACAGCTCACCCCCTCGCTGCATTATTGCACGCTATTATTGTCAGTTTCAGTAAGGCAGTATAAACTTACTTCTCAACAATAATTACAATAAACAAATATCTCAAATCAATGTCACATAAAAATGCATATTCATACTATAATCATTCTTTACATTTAAATAATTTATGACACAAATTACTGCATCATATGCCCCAATAGAAACATAATTATAAATATTTACAACTTGTTTGGAAATTTTATAATTGAGTTTTTAGTCTCCTAAATCTTGGAACACACGCTATCACTTTCACTTAACACTTCACAGGTATTTAACACACGACATATGTTTTGTCTTTATCTTACCACTACTTACTGGCTCTGGTCTAATGTGTTTAGACATTAGTTTGACATCACAATTTTTTTTTATAGCAAATACTGTACCCTGAATTATTTAGTTACTGTTACAAAATTGGTTTACTCTCTTATATTGTTGACAAAAATTTATGCATTCAAGAATTTTTTTTTTTAATTATTATACATATTTACCAAAAATATTCACCCTCTACACAAATATATTTACATCTCTTAAATCTAGACACTGTTTCACATTTTTCTGTTTGCTACATAAGTATTTGTTTTTAAGTATTTTTACCCCCTTTTTTTTTTTTTTTTACATTATATTCACAATACTCTTGGAATTATATTTACGTACTTTTACTTTAATATAACATCATGCTTCATTTCAAATGCCGTTACAGTTACTAAGAAAATGTTATTTTCCTTTTAAACATTTAGTTATGTCCAAAATTTATTTCTCCTTTCTTATGACGTACATATTTATTTAACCCTCTTACAATCCAATACGTTGCTCTGCATTTCATCTTTAACTATCCAGCATTTACTTTACATCTCATTGCTATTCACCCTCCTGGATCAAATTGTCGGTGGCTAAACATTATCGTATCCGTATCGTAACCTTCCAAAATTTGTTTATGGATAACCTCTTAAAGGATTCATATGATATTTCGTTCCCTGATAACATTTGAAAACAATCTAAAGTTTCCTGAACAACACATCTTTTGATAACTGTCATTTTCAATTCTTCTACTATCTCTTTAATTTGAGAGTACTCTGACAAATCTGTAATAAACTGTACTGGATTGGAGTTTTCAATTTGAACATCTTGGTACTTGTTAGTTTCAGAAGTTAACTTTTGATTATTTACAGGCAAAACTTTAACTTCTTCGTACAATTTATTTCTTTGCATTACTGACTCTTTCTGTATTTCTGATATTTCCCCTCTGAAATTAACTTGCACCTGAATTACATCTACATTCATAACCTCTTTTATCTCTCTTATCTCATTTGAAATGTTACTCATTCTACTACCTAACTCTGCACATTCTACATCAACTTGTTCACTTTTAGTATTAACCTCACTTTCTTTGTTACCTATTTCCCTGTTCATGTCTAACATTTTCTTTGAAACTTCTCCTATCTCACTTACTATTACTTCCTGATTTTCATCTCTCATTTTTGGCATACTACTATCTAGCTTCATAACTTTCTTTTCAGTTTCTTCCCTGCTTTGATCTACTTTTTGCTCTAATATCTCATTACTCCTACCAATATCTTCAATTAATTTACTATGATCTTTTTTTATAGCTTCTCTCAATTCCTCAAAACTCTGATCTATTTTTGTTCTACACTCTTACTAATATCTTCCCTTAATTCTTTCTTATGTTGATCTATTTTTGTTCTAAACTCATAATAATATCTTCCCTTAATTTCTCATTATTCTTTTACATATCTTCCCTGTTTTGATCTATAAATTTTCTCAGCATTTCCATTATTTCCATCATCGTACCAGCATCAAAATTAACATTTCCTGCTATTCTATTCTCACTTTCTGCACTAACATTTCCTCCCTCAAATACTGCATTGTTTGAGCTATTTTCTGTAACCTGTATTGAATTACAGCTAACTGTTACACTATCCCCTTCCATCATTGTTTCTTCAATACTATTAGTAGCCATTGTTTTCTTTATCCTACCGCTCCTAAGGTACATTTAAATTTTTACACTTTTTTTTTTAGAATAAAAATCACACTTTTCTAACCTTTCTGATGCTATCTGCTGATGTTGCTTTGATGTCCAGCTTTCTGCCCCTCTCTCCTAGATTATATGTTGCTTCTGCGTTGTATTATGATGAATCTACGTCGTCTTGGTGTCCTGTAGTTTAATTCCCCTGTTACCTTTTAATCTCGGAATTACGATGTCCACTCATCCGCGTCGTCTGTCGTCCCTGTAGTTGTTTCTGGAATCTGCGTCTTGTAGTTCAGTTCACTGCTCCATTCGTTCCACGTCCTGGTTCCTTTGCTCCTTCCTGGTCATTCTGCTCCTTCCTGGTCATTCTGCTCCTTTCCTGGTCATTCTGCTCCTTTCCTGGTCATTCTGCCCCACGTTCTGGGTGCCAATTTGAAATAGTATATTTGTAATATCATTTAATTTGTTGAGCCCCACGTTTGGGAGCCAATTTGCGACGGTATTATTAATGTTGTTTGTGTATTTGTGTTTACTCCACGTGGTGAAGCCATTTTGTGACGTGATTCTTTGTTAGGTTTGTTAGCTCCATCTGGTGTTAGCAATTTGCGGCAGTATTAGTTTTTGTTTGAAAGAATGCTACTGTTATTTTATTTAATTTTGGTTCACTGTCCTCCGGCTAGCTATGATCTTTTTGGTCGAGCACTTCTCTTTATACAGGTTGTGTAAACGGAAAGGAGTCTTTTATCCAAAGATAACACTGATGAAAGAATTTGTTTTACACTTTTTATTGTCGAACACATTCACTATCACCTTTACACATTGATCTTGACACTCGCCAAACTGAAACTGTTATAATAACTTCATTACTGATCACTTTTAATTCGCGTACTTCAACCTTTTGTATAATTAACTTTACAACACTTTAGATTTTTCATAACTCTGCTACGCGTAACTTGCGAATCGATAGCCGACTTGTACTGTACAAATATTTCTGCTGGACTGAGGGCGACGTGTAACGTACAAATGTTTTCGACGGACTGACGTGTAGCATACAAATATTCTCGTGAACTGACGGGGTCTACCTCTAATCTAGCCCTTTTTTATACTCCTACACCCCTATATGCCTAAAGATTATAACTGAGTTGCTATTGGCTAATAAAACGCGCCAACATTAGCGTCTATATTTATATCCAATGAAAATTATGAATACATATGCTCTAGGGAAAATGTTCCAGCAAATTCTAAAGAAAAACGCGCCAACATTACGTAACTTCCTCGTCTCTAATAATGATAAACAGCTCACCCCCTCGCTGCATTATTGCACGCTATTATTGTCAGTTTCAGTAAGGCAGTATAAACTTACTTCTCAACAATAATTACAATAAACAAATATCTCAAATCAATGTCACATAAAAATGCATATTCATAATATAATCATTCTTTACATTTAAATAATTTATGACACAAATTACTGCATCAACTGTTTGCTATAGCAAGTATGTTTCGAAATGTGTTCCTCCAGGGGTATCGTCATGCTTATTGTACTTCTCAGCGTACACCGTTTTTGGAACCCCGTATGCAGCAATATTTAGATAATCTTCAAGAATGGAATTCTAAAAACGGCTTTCGTTTCTCAACTGAGAAGTCAATCTGAGTTAACTTTTGGCGCCGTAGGAGACGATTACCACCTTCGCTCCGATTCAGTCCATATTTGCTGCCATTCGCAGATGAGACGAGATTCCTGGGGTTGACGTTTGATAGGAAACTTGGCTGGTCATCGCATATAGCACAGTTGAAAGCGCGATGTGACCGTTCTCTGAATATCTTGCGGGTATTTAAATGGTAAATCTTGGGAGCGGATCGGACAGTTTTGCTGCGACTTTATCGCACACTGATCCGATCCAAGATAGACTGTGGGTATCGTATATTCCTCAGCACCACCATCTGTGCTCAGAAAATTAGACACAGTCCATAATCAGGGCATTTGAGTGACCGTCGGTGCTTTTCCAATTAGCCCAGTTATGAGCCTTTACGCCGAATTGGCAGAACCCCGTCTGCCATATAGGGCGTGATCCCTGTTAGGAAATTATGGCTGTGCGCGTAAATGTATGCATATACATCAACGTTCGCCCCCCCCCAACATCCCTCTCGACTAACGTTATAGGAACAGCTCCTTTAAACCAAGGCTTGCATGTGTTCGTTTTCGAGAGCTTCTTAGAAGCCATGATATGGAAATGCCAAACATGTTTCTTAAGGGGGAGAGGGTCCACCCCCGTTGGTGGACCCTCGCACGTAGATCTTGCGATGATGGCACACCGGAAGTCTACGATGTTTACGTTTAGTATCTGCACTTGTTTTCTAGAATTTTTCTCTGGTTACAATGACCGAATTTTTATCTACACCGATGGATGTAAGTGCTCCAATGGTGTTGGATGTACTTATGTTAATGAAACCGAACCCCAGACATTCGGTTTTCATGATAGCACTTCCATTTATTGTGCAGAGCTGTGTGTCATATACCGATCGATTTTGTATGTGCGCCGTCGAAAACTGTATCGTCCTCCGTGGTGTAGCGGTTACCATGCCAGCCTCTAGTTCTTGAGGTCGCGGGTTCAAACCTGGCGGAGGGCGATGGATTTTTTTTTTCGGCCGTAAAAATCCTTAGCAAGGCTTCCGAAGGAAGGGAAGTAAAGCCGGTGGTCCTGTGTCGTAGATTTGTAGCACGTAAAAGAACCTTAAGCCTGATAAAGAGGCCTCTGAGAAAAATTACCAGTCTTTCACTCCCAACATAGAATGGGACGCTAGAACCATAGTAGTTAAAGAGCGTCCATAAATAAAAAAAAAATTGTAATTTATCGGAAATTGGGAACTGTCTCATTTTGTTTTGAATGATTCCCTTA
The DNA here is from genome assembly GCA_030765065.1 of Deroplatys truncata. Taxonomy (NCBI): domain Eukaryota; kingdom Metazoa; phylum Arthropoda; class Insecta; order Mantodea; family Mantidae; genus Deroplatys; species Deroplatys truncata. Next base: position 133,713,962 of record CM060975.1, on the reverse strand, counting down.
GTGCACTTCAGAGCCTTCGTGAGGTGTACAACTACCACCCCATTGTTCAGTGAATCCAGGATGCCTTCCATGTTTTATATGCTTTTGGCCTTAATGAGTGTGCTTGGATACCTGGTCACATTGGCTTTCTGGAGAATGGACTGTCGGATTTGGCAGCTAAGGCGGCGATCATGGAACCCAGTGTTGTAATATCTCTTGTAAGATCAGAAGACTAGGCTTGTTGTGCTAAGAGGGGTGCTATCGTGCTGCTCTCTGCGGAAATAAGCTTAGAGTAATGAAGCATATTTCGATAAACTGCGTTACTTTTTCTTGTGTATTTCGTCATTAGGAGGTGGTAGTTTTGGCTCAGTTGTGTATTGGCCAGTGAATTTTACTCGAGATTACCTTTTTAAGGGGGACCCTGCTCCCCTTTGTCCACTATCAGTCCGTCATGTGTTGCTAGAGTGTATTCTTCTAGCACATCTTCAGGACTCTTTGCAACTGCCAGCCAGTCTTGCAAAGGTCTTAGTGGACAATAATCTAGCAGTTGATAGGATTTTTAGGTTTGTGTCAAAGGTAAATTTTCAATTGCAGATTTAGTCATATTGATATTAGATGTTTCATACTTTTTGATTTAGTTTTATATATTCATGTTTATTTCTGGCTTGAGCTTTGATTTTGTATTGATCTTTATCTATGGCTTTTACTATAATTTTTATATTCATCTTTATCTCTGGCCTTTGGCATGATCTGCTTTACAAGGGTGCTAATGACCTAGTAGTTGAACACCCTTAAACAAAAAATCATAATCATTCACTGTTGTGCAGGTATTTTCACAGAAACATGGGTGTCTGCGATAACAAACCGAATAAATCATAATTACATTATTACTCTGTAACAAGTCACCAGACACCATGGGTCCCTTATACCAAAATACTCGGAAAGTATCCCTGAACATCTGAAAGTTTGTCGGCAGAGTTCTGATTCACTCTGTATACATTTTTTAAGTCCCCTGAATAAAATGAAGTATTTTTAAAGCAAGGTGTGTCCTTTTTTTTTTTTTTTTTTTTCCCCTCAGCATCTCTCAAGGATGCACAATAAAAATTTTCAAGAAAATCCCCACCCCAAACTCCTCTATAGATGAAAAAAATGTTTTTTATTTTCTTAAAAATGGCTCTAAAGATTTTGATTAAAGTACCATATGTTTAAGATACATTACAAATAAAATGTATATCTTGAATTTTTTAATTAGTATGGAACAGAGGTATTTTAAGTGCTACCCTGGGGTAAGACAGTATGATATGAGCTTATGTTTAGTAGTAATAATATATTTTCATTATAGTTATTGTTTATTTAGGGAGGAGTTGCTCTTGCCATTATCTTAATATTACCCAATCTTTCATTTTGTTGCACTGCATTGTTGTTTTCAATACATCGTTAGTTAAGTGCATATGATATTCCTACCTCATTAACTTGGCCATTCATTACATAGAGAGTGTACCACATCAGCAAAAAACCGGATTACTGAGGGTATTTCAAATTTTGTTGAAAATCTATTTGTGCACAGGACAGTACATTTAAGAAAAATGAAAAGAATACAAAATAATAACCCTTGATTTAATAGTACAGCAGCCATTCACTCTAAAACTTCGCAAAGATGCTTGAAGACAGCACACTTTTTTGTGCAGTCGCAAACTTATAAACACATTGATTCTGCACCTAAACATATTTTTGGCACACAATTAGTAGCTGTAAATGCAGTTCATAGAAGCCATACCTCTTATAAACCTTTAATTCATGTTGTGGCACTTCTATGATATAATTCAAGTTGTGAGAACATTTCTGTAGGTCGTTGTTCAGCTAAATTATGCAGTACATACCACTGTTATAATATTATAAGGTTGTATGTCAGAAGTGATAACATACATCCATGTAATCCTTAGTCAGCAAAGTTCTACAGCAGTATTTGATCTACACCTCCTAGAACCCCTCCAGGGGCTCACCTTATGTGAGTACGGGTTTGGCGTACCCGAGCCTCTCATCGCCATCATCATCCCTCCACCCTCGTCCGGTCGAGGTGGGTTCGTCCTCGTGACCTGGGGACTCAAGGTAGGCTCTTGTGCGTTCTTTGCATTTCGTTCCATGCCGCCCCTCGCCATCGTTTCTTTCTTGTCTAGTCTCTCTCCGAACATTTCGCACCACAACCATTCACACATCTCTTTTTCTTCCTCGCCGGCCTACCTTGCGTGCGAAACGCCCACACACTTTTGGTTTATTTTTCCCTTTTATTTATTTTAATCCTCCGTGGACACAGCCTGACGGATACCTCTTGTATGTTGTAACCTCTATAACTACAATAGTGCATTAAACCTGAAGAGTCACTAATATGATAGTTTCATAGATTAAGAAGGTTATGGATGCATGAAAAGTTAGGTCTTCTGGCTACTAAGTTTATTTGTCAAGATTACAAAAACACAAACATTTCACAGATATTATTAACAGATAAATGTTAATTGTTGCTTATTGCAGAATTCTTGGTGAGACTGAAGTTCTTTCTTCTGATGGACCTGCTCCAGTTCCTTTTCCATTATTTGGAAATTAGGATACAAGACAGTTTGTTTTGCTGAAAATAATTTCCCCAGCAGTTAGCACAGCACTTTACCTAGGTTGTATTTGCCCTGCTTACAACAAATTAACTTGCTTAACTCTTGAAAGGTGTACCTGTTATACTATTAATTAAAAAGCAATTCATATCCTGGTGTGCAGATATAATGCAAACCAAAACATTGCCCTTTCTGGAGGCCATATATATTCCATATTGATAGTAATGCTCGGATAAATTGAAATAGCTCAAAATAATTTCTGAATTTGTGATTATTAATGTTGTGTATATAGTACATACATATATTCGCCTTGTTGGTTTGATGCATAATTCTACAGTGTGTCCAACAGGAAGTAAAAGTATTATAGGCTAGCTGCAGACCAGGATAGCAAAGCTGCTTTTTGATTCAGGGAGTCTCAAAATGTGTATGTCTGGTGAATTCTTGGTCATATTTTACATTGGAATGCAATAATTCCTCTTCTTACTATAGGTAACTAATAGAGAAAGTGAAAATTGTCCATTTAAGGGCTATCATCACAGCTACATTTTGTCATCCTCTGTGTGTAATGGTTTTACCATGCTAGTCTCTAGTTCCAGAGGTAGCAGGTTCATACCCGGCAGAGGGCAATGGATTTTTTCGGGCGTAAAAATCCTTAGCATGGCTTCCTTCGGAAGGGATGTAAAGCTGGTTGTGCCGTGTTGTAGATTTGCGGCATGTAAAAGAACCTTAAGCCTGCTAAGAGGTCTCTGAGCAAAATTACCAGTCTTTCATGCCCAATATAGAATAGGATGCTAAGGACTATAACAGTTAAAGAGCATCCATAAATTAGAAAAAAAAAGAAAAACAGCACTCAGCTAAATTTTGGTAGCAAGAGTCTGTACATTTTAGAGCTCACTAAAAAGCAATTCGCTCCACAACATTTAAATGTGTTTGCCATTAAATTACACTTATCCTCAGTTTTCTCTACATTCACATACCCCCTCCAAAAAAAATGAGTGTCATTACAGCATTAATTTAATTGTTCTTTCAGGTTGAGCAGTTGCATTGAAGAATGTAAACCAAAGAAACCATCTCCAGATTTGCCTGCGATTGTAAGCTCAGTTTAATTGGAGAGCGTTATAAACTTTACCAAGGGTGAACTAAAGGAGAAAGTTTTATGTGATATTTCTCCAGATATATAATATTTAACTCCAAAGATATACATGTTGAAGACAAGATGGAAAATAGTTTTCTTTTAGATGGTAAGTGTTTTTTCTTTTGTATTTTAATTGTAAACCCTGTTTCTTTTAAGCTTACTCCAATACCAAACTGTGTTCCTCCATGTTCCCTTCCTCTTATTAGTCAAAGTGGTTGTACCATAAGATATGGCTTGCCTAGCACATGGAGAATGGGATCATTGGACAACATAACCAGGAGTGAAGTGCAACTGAAATGTCAGAAGTATGCATCTGTATGTATTAATAAAGAGCATTCAGCTCATAGTTATGGAGGGTTCAGTAGTGGACCATGTGATACCAGGTTGGTTATTTTCCATTCTGATTGGTTTGAATGTGATGATATCTCAGATTTCACCTGAATCTTGATATGGTTTTCTTATTGTATCTGTACTGAATCCATTCTAGCTTGCTGTGTTAGTTATTTGAGATTTATTCATATATTATCTGCTTAAAGAATACAAACAGTTCTTAGCATCATCAGTTTAAACAAATAGTCACATGCTCAAAAATATATGCATAAACAATATCACAAATTAGAATATTCATAGATGAGTTTTAAAATAGCATATTTACAATAATAAATCACTTGCTATACTTTGTACAACTATGTTGTAAGAATACAGCATAAACAATAGTTATCCAAGGTATTCATCTAGTGAATAATGACATCCTTCTGTCAAAATTTCTTTAATTCTTTCTTGAGCAGTAGGTTTAGTTTTGTATATTTCTAATCCGTGTGACTGAGTATGAAAATTTGCATTTCCTCTAGTGTAGTGCCCATGTATTTGGTTGTTAATTTTACTTGCATCTTGCCTGTTAAACAAATGTAATATTACTTCATATATGTATAGTGAATATAAAGTGAAAATGTTTAGATCTTTAAAGGCTTGCTTGTAGGAATCTGATTGTTTCATCCTTAAAATTAATCTTAATGCTCTTTTCTGAAGGAGGAATTCTCGGTTGTATATTTTTTAGAACATTGTCCCCACAGAGTTATCCAATTTGATAGATAGGGATAAATTAGTCCATAGTACAACATTTTTAGTGTCTTAACTTCCACCAGACTTGTCATTTTTTTCATTACATATCAACCGAACTCATTTTACTACAAATAATATATATGTTTATCCCACATTAAATTTTTGTCCAAGATTACTCCTAGAAAATTTGCACTATCTACTTCATATAATTCCCTGTTTTCTATAATTATCTTTGTATTTGTAGTAAATCTGTTCTGTAAGGTTTGAAACCGAATATAGTTTGTCTTGTCACTACAGATATTCTGTAGTATACAAGTCTCTGTCTAATGGAATGTTGACTAATTTGTATGCTAAGCCATTGGAATGTAAAACTGGTGTAGTTTAGATTGTAGCTATGGAACTTAATATAATACCTATGTGTGATGGTTTTCTGTCAAAATCTAATTTATTAGCATACCTAATGATCTCCATACCCAAGAAAAAGGAGCTAATTTTGTCCTTTCACCTGTACTGTGGAGCTTGCAGCTTGTAGGTTCAGGAATTTAAAGGCATCAATGTTTCTGAATTATAGCAAATATCTTGTGTGTTGGAACCAGATTTTGATTATCACTGGGAAGACTGCTGTAATGTAGGTCTCCAGAGAGTTCATATAAAGGGAATAATAACAGATTTCCCATCACAAAACCAGATGTTTTCTAATAAACTTGCCATTGACTGAGCAAGGAACTAACTGCTGCTGCTTCTATCACTCCTGAGGAACCTAAATATTTTCATATAACTTATAGGGCCAGTTGCACCAACCAATATTAAATTTTAACACAATGTTAAAGTGATTTAACACTGAAGTGAACGTAAATTCTATTTCATCGAAAAATGTTAGCTATAACACTGTATATATTAAACTTTGTCAAGTTAATATTGCTGTGCCTTTGTGTTACAAATGTTAGAAGTCAGAAAATGGCTGCTCGAACTAAACTGTGTATGCGGGGTTGCTGTATTGAGCATTTTTTAATGCTGTTCCCAACCAAAGAAGAGCTGTGCATCATGATTATTTTGAAAACTTGCAAGAAGTAGATTTTTTAAACCAATACTGATTATTTAAAGCAGTCATTGGCAGCGTTGTAGAATAAATGCGAGAGAGAAAAGAACACTACCAATGTAAAACATGGCTGTTTCTTCTGTGCTACAGGTGAGATTTCTACTCTTGAGATTTTGTCCTACTGACACTTTTCATTTAATGGCAGGTGATAGTGTTGGAATTTCAAATTTACCATTTGTGGATTTATCAGGAAGATAACTGAAGCAATTGCTTCAAGAAGCAAGCAGTAGTTTTGTTTGGTCTGCTTGATTCTCAATCAGTGATGATACACTTTCATCTATTTTAGTTTCAGGGTAATGCCCACCACCAGTTTTAAACCGTTTTAACACTCTTCACACCTGATCTGTGTGGTTTTATGTTAGCATTAAATTGCTGCAATTATTTACTGGATTGGAAGAAACACGTGCATCACAATTAAATTTCTCACAGATTTTTTCTTGGGCTGCATCCTTCTTATTTAATTTAAGGTCTTTTTTATTTATTTATTTATTTAACTAGTTCTATAATTAATTCCTTTTCGAACATTGAAAAATTAGTTCCTCTGCACCTAGATTTCTCATTTGACATTGCAATACTAACCTCAATCAGGAAAATCACATGGCAATTGTCCATTTACATAACCAAAGTGGTTTCAGTTTAAGGTTAAAGGAGTTGTAAACAAAACCATGTGTCAAGGAAAATGCCTCATTGGCTGTTGGGTGAACTACACTTTTCCCGCTTAGCATGTCATCTCTTTTTCTTTGTAAACAGTTCTGTTCAGATCATAATATTTTGTCATTATTCTTATGCAAAGAAATTTTAAAAGTCCATTAGTGTAACAATTCAATTTATGAAATAAGATGTGTTTGTTCAGATTCATCTATAACTAACTGAATTGTTAAAGCAGATGTTTTATGAGAATATGCATAGGCACTGTAGTTCATTTCCAGTTTCTGGACAACCTGTTAGTGTAATCCTTGCCATTTGGTGGATATGTTGAGAAAATATTACTTTCAAAGGTGTCATGGTTGAAAATCTTCTGCCACTGTGGAGAAACTTAAATGTGGAAAACTGTTAAAAAGTGGAGAGAAGATTGTGTTAAATATTTTTAACAAATACTCCAAAAAGTACCCAATTTTAATTCACAATGAATGTGGTTAGCTGTTGTTTAGCAATAATTGAACTTCATTTTAGTGATGTAGAATTGTTGCTCGGATTGTTAGCATTGCTTTTGCTTTCCATTGTATTTTCTAACTATAGTGCTCACCATTTTCTTAACTCATTAAAGTTTAAAGTAAAAGTGGTGTACTGATATTAGTAATTAAATGAGTGATTTCTAAAACCTAAAGTTAAGAGCAGTTTAATCCAGTATCTGTAATTACAGATGGAATAGTAGATAGGTAGAGCTGCTGAACTGTTTAAGTACCACTTTTATTTGTCTACACTTAGTATTATCTGCTAGAAGTTTAGAGTGTAAGGGAAAATATTGGAATAAGACATACAAAATGTTTAAAAGCTAATGATCCCCAAGCTGCGAAATGTGTCTATTCGCATGTTGACTGAAGCAACAAGCATTGTTCTTACAGGTATTCAGTTTCCATCATCACTCCATGTAGTGCTGCCATGTGCTTGGCAGAGTGATACAGTAAGGTTTGCTTACTTTGAACTTGGAGTGAAACTGGTGTAGTTGTCTGCTAGTGATGCAGAGAATGCTATGAGTGTAGACAAAAGTGCATTGGAGCATGTTCAGAAGCCATGTGGTTCAGTTACTGTCCTCTCAAAAGTTGTTGTTCACAGTTGTCTTTGATATTAAGTAACAATTCACTGTAAAAGCTTGATGAAATGCATGAGCTTTAACATTATGTGTAACCTTTAACATAATGTTACAATATTTTTAACGTCAGTTGTTGAAAATGGGCCATAGTGTTAGTATGTGTACCTCTATATTCACTGTTGAGTACTTCCTATCTTAGACATATGTTGCACCCAAAAACCCTAATAGCAACAACAAAACAACCATGGTATTTGATGAGACATTAAGCTGTCAAAGTAAACAAACATTTTTGGATTGAGGCTGTGCACAGGTACATACAGGGTGATCTTTGTTTACCTTAAATACTTTCATTGTATTAGGCAGTTAAAAATAAACATCATAATATATACCAATAGTCTGCACGACAGAGAATTGGCTGTGTAGCATGTCAGCTGTCTTTAAATAACAAAGCATGCTTTAGCAAGTTTTTCCTTCACAGTTTCAAGCAGTCCCTACATGGCATGACTATAGTGGATTTCTTCCTTCCTGCCTCCCTCCCTCCCTCCCTCCCTCCTTCCCCCTCCCTCCTTCCTTCCCCCCTTCCTCCTTCCTTCCACACCTCCCCTAGCACACGAGCCTTTAGTGAGCAACATTTCAAGGTTAAACCTCCTGACTCAGGATTTCTAAACATCTCATGTTAACTTGTTCTTGATTGAAATCATTTTGGCGGTGACCTAACAATATGGGATAGATGAATGCAAACATTGTTGGTGCTGCTCTCTAGGTTGCATGGTGCAATCTATACTAATGTTACAGAGAGAGAGAGAGAGAGAGAGAGAGAGAGAGAGAGAGAGACCAGTAAAACTATTTTCATGATTCTTTCACCATTGATAAGCATTGTGCTTCCTGATGGACATAGGCTATAAGGCAGCTTCTAATTTCAACACTCTAAATGATTAAAAAGTAAAACCTGCACACCAGAAAACAAACTTGTTGGAGCCATTAAAGAACATATGAAGCTGGCTTTGACCTTTCATTGAGAATGCATTAGGGTAGATAATAGTGATTCATGCTCCACAGAAAACGCATGTAAAAATAAGATAAAATCCATGGCTATTTCAATCCAAGCAGTGTATATCTAGTCACAATTTAGCAACTTTAAAAACAGAAGACACAGTAAAACAAAAGACTCAGATTTTGCTTATAGCGGTACCATATACCAGGTGAGTCAGCTGCCCCTAGGTATCTATGCAACCCGCAGTTTATAGTCTAATGTGAAAACATTGACCCGTTTAGCAAACAAACTGTTATTGTAGCTCTGCCCTTCTATTTGGCACTATATGCAATCCCAATTAATGATTGAAGACCTGAATGAGAACCAAAGAGCTGCGAAAGCCTTTAAAAAGATGGCATTTCTTGGATATAATGCTTGCAAGGAGATAGAGGAACGTTTTCCTGAAGAGCGGGATAAACTATGTGGGTTCTGGCTGAGTGGTTTAGCTGCCGGAAAGTGGCGAAGCAAAGGTTAGCTTCGGAGGTTCGAATCTGATACAAACATAAAATTGTTTTGTTTGGTTTTTTTTTTCCTCTCCCCTTGTGTTTATTTTCTGTATTTTATTTTACTAATTTATTTTTGTTACTGGCTCTCCTGTGAGCCAAAGACATAACAATTACAATCAGATAATTGTATATCATGTTTACCTTAATAATCTGTACCGTATCTGGTGTTGCAAACTGTGTTACGTAGTTAGCTTTGATTCTCTTGGGCGCATATCGACGATATTAAATATAACAGTTTTTGTTTCATGTTTAAACCTTATGTTTTACTTCTTCTATTGACAAAGGAGTTGTAAATGTGCTAAGTTCACGGGTAAACAGAATAATAAATTGTTAAAGAGCATGGATTTCATCAAGGAAGTAAATGTTCAAAATGACGACCCCCTTCATCAATGCACATTTGCGTACATTGCCGGAGAGACCTTCTTGCATGCTGTAACGTGCGCCATGTAATCTCCTGCATTCTACATGTATGAGTGTGCTCGTATATGATTTGGGCTTTGCGGTGGAAAACATGATGATTATTCTATTTTGTACACACTTATAATGTTATCAAACATGTTATTTATATCATAATATCAAATTATAGGCCAAAAGAGATAAAACAAAAGGTAATAAGAAGTTTGAAATTCACCCGAAGGATTTGAACCCTAATTAAAGTGGCACAGTGTTAAAGCAACCATGATAATGCCAATCAGCCAATTCTACCTAGCAAGCTGAGGTTTCTATACTAGTAATCGCAGAACTAGACTCCACCTCAAATCTTTACACACTTTTTGCAGTGTCATACAGTGTTTTGAGCTCGGTTTTGTAGTTTTAATTCAAATAAACTGCATCAGTCATTACAATTACTGTATGATCTGAAATATGCCATAGTTTGTGAAATAAGAGAAATTATCTACCTAATACTTCGCATTTTTTGACAAGGCTGTACATTAACTAACGGCTTAAATCCAATTGGTCGCACTGCGTAGATCTGCCATTTTGTTTTCAAATGGTTTTGTCAACCGATGCATGTGATAGGTTGTTCCTTCAGGGGCATTTTCAAAGGGGTGCATGGATATATGCTAAAGAATAAAAGTTTGTAAAATTGGCTAAAATTGCTAACTGAAGCTCTCAGTGTCAGGGTGTGATGTTTTTTGTATCGACATACATAGCAATTGCATTCTGTCCCATAAAACACTTATGCACTGAGTTAGCTATCCCTCCTCTATAAAGTGTTATGCAAATCAGCCATTAGAAGGCATTCAAGAAAAGCATAAGTCACATATGTCACTTAGCACGTTGCATAAATTAAAAAATAAATAGGTGCAGCTGACTCACTTGGTATATGCAATTCTTACTTTTTTAACTTACATTTTAACACTACTGCAGATATGTGCAGAATGTAACATTAAAACATCTTAGTAAATTGTATTCCAATTCTACAGATTATGTAATGAAGTTTCTGGATATCAAAACCTTTTAATAACCTTTATGTAAGAAAGTTTTGCTATATTTCCTCTGTATGCAATAATCAAGTTCTTACCATTTATATTGAATTATTACATAAACAGAAAAAATTGTGTCAATTGTAATATCAGAAACTCTTGATATCCAAACCTAACAACTCAGAAAACTATTTTTCTCATTGGTTGCGGATTGTGTGCCATTACCAAAATGTTTCATTGTTGATCTAGGAGTGAATAATCTTCATATTCACCAGTTTTGCCGTCTACTTCATTGTATATTATGTAAAAACTGGAATTGTTATGTTTTTAAATAACTATAGGACCAAAGAGGTACAAAGGTTTAAAACTTCATCTATTACTTGACCATTCTGATAATTTTCTCACTGCTTAAAGATATTTACACACAGGCCATACGTTGTCCACTGTGGTGTAGTGGTTACCATGCTAGCCTCCAGTTTCCGAGGTCGCAGGTTCAAACCCGGCGGAGGGCGATGGATTTTTTCTGGCGTAAAAATCCTTAGCATGGCTTTCTTCGGAAGGGAAGTAAAGCCGGTGGTCCCGTGTCATAGATTTACGGCACGTAAAAGAACCTCAAACCTGATAAAGCGGCCTCTGAGCAAAATTGCCGGTCTTTCACGCCCAATATAGAATGGGATGCTAAGGACCACAGCAGTTAAAGAGCATCCATTAATAAAACTCCATTTCATTTCACAGGCCATACACCATTTCTAGAACTTGGAAGACTGTCAGTGTTCATTTCCGTTATACTATCAAGGGTTTTTATGAAATTGGAATAATAAAGGTTAAAAAGAACACATAAGTTCTGCGTAACTTTTGTCCTGCTGCCTGAAAGAACTTGTTTAACTTTGCATGTGTGTGCAATGGATGTAATAATCTAAGTGGGAGGACTTGAACTCAACCTTTAAAAAGCTTGGCCCCAATCGCTTGAACAAAAAAGAATCATTGTGTTCTGACCATTTGCTGAAGACAGATTTTAAAATCTAAACAACTAAATCAGGAATAAGTGTAATGTTACTGAACATTATTTTTTGAAAGTTGTTTGGTGCTAAAGCAAAGAGTCCAAAGGTTTGTCCAGATTCGTAAAACAATGCGTATTTGTACCTAAGGAGTGGAAGATATATAGGGTGATTCTCTGACTATGTTACAAACTTTTAGGGATGATAGAGGAGACAATTATGAGCAACTTTCATATAGGAACCCATGTCTGGAAAGGCTTCATAATGATAATAATTAACCTAAACCTTTGAGTTGTTGTTACAAACTTTTACTTATTGAATGCACTTGAAGATAATAACACTCAGCACAATGCAATTAAAATACAATGCATATTACAAGAACTGTTGAAAATGTCCTCCACCAGTCTCAATACAAGCATTGCAGTGCTGCACCATTGATTATTGCACTTGTCTAAAGATACCTGACATGTTCCTAACTGTGTCACAGGCAATTGCCATATTAGACCCTCTTCTGATTTTATCGGTGTGTCATAAACAAGAGCTAAAAGATGACCCACAAGAAAAAATCTGTAGGTGAATGGGCAGGCCATTGAACTGGACCACCTTTTCTGATCCACCTTGCCAGAAAACGTTCATGAAAAAGATTTTGGATACCTCTGGAGAAGTGAGCAGTTGCACCATCATGTTGCCACTGTATGCACTGATCATATGGAATATCCTCCAGCAGCTCAGGTATTATAATCATATCAAGAAAGTTGTGGTAAATTTGTTCATTTAAACAAGCTTGCACTATCAAGTGATCATGCACTATGCCAGCCCACACATTGACTGAAAATGTTGTTCAAAAGTTATCTTAATGTGAATCTTTCCATGATTGCAACAGTTTTAACATATCAACATGTAAATATCACTTGGCCCACATTAAAGAAAACACTATGATTTACCGCCCCCTAACCACTTTGGAATGAAAAGCTTTAACTCTACCAATCTGTTATAGACAACAGACTAATGCTTGTACCTATAAAACGAGACGTTTCCAGACATGGGTTCCTATTTGAAAGATGTTCATAATGGTCTCCTCTATCATCCCTAAAAGTTTGTAACCTAGTCAGAGAATCACCCTATATATAGAGGTAAATTTTGAAAGTTGTGAGATAGCCAATAGTTTTGTCCACATCACATTAAAAATATTCTCTCATATCAGTATTCAATGAAATCAGAATATGAGAGATCTCTGATCCTCTCCATATTATAAACCCAAAGGATTGAAATATTATAAGCCATGTTATTTTCTCAATAATGGACTAAAAGCCTTTGATACAAATATATCCACAGAGAGCCTAGCAAAATTGGAATTTTGTTGCCTCTCTCCATCGGGAAGAGCTGTGCTTTTCACTGTTTAAGAATTATTAATGCTCATTGAATGGTTTTCGAGATTATTCTGTATACACAGCCACAGGCAATACAAATTATTTCTGTTTATAGTATTAACATGGATTATCATCACTGAAAAATTAGGGTGGCCCTGGCACCTATGAATATCTCATATTTCATCTTTAATACAGCACCAATGGAACTCTGGGGTATAGTACATATAAAACTGCACTGCCAGATGTTACTACTACTGCTACTTGCATTGACACCAATGATCTTTGCAAACAGCTTGATATTCTTTTTGTAATGCATTTGATTGGTTAATCAGGTTTAAATCTTTGTGTGGCCTATTGTGTCATCATTCTTTTTCAGTCTTATCTCTAGGTTTTTAGAGGTGGCCCAAACTGACAACTGACAACAACTTGCCATGCTAAGAAAGAACAATTAAAGTTTGTCAAGATTGTGGATTGCATTGGGGGGAAAAAAATAGCAAAATGAAGCTTAGAAATGAGTTTTTCTTGTGAAATACACTTGCTATAATTAACTGTATAATGTAGCCTAGTCAACACTACTGTGCACAATTTTTCTTTCTTTCTTCAGTATATAGTACAATAAATGCATTCAAAGCTCAGACTATTGGACATCCTGAATGTGCATTCCCTTCCCTGTAGTAAATAGAAGAAATATTGCTTTCCACCCAAAAATTCAATGCTGAGATTTCACCAGGTATACATGTTTTGAGGCTTCCTGAATAATGAACAGAGCATTTTTATGAAAAGATCCATGCATATGAGGGAGAGAGAGAACAGTAGAACTCAAAAATGAAAAGTCTTAAAAATTTGGTAATTAAGCTCAGCATCTTCCAAGAATGCAGAGCATGAAAAATTTTAGGAAAATTCCCCCTCCTCAAACTACTCTTTACATGGAAAAGGTTTTGTTATTGATTATCTCAAAAATGGCTCTAGCAATTTTGATTAAAACACTGTTTAATTCTTAAAATTCTAAGTACTATTAAAAGTGAAGAGATGTACTTATTAAAACATATGGAGAGTCAAATGTTAAAACTTACTTCACTTAAGTCAGATGGTTAAAACGTTTCCTTGTTTCTAACCATCTGATTTTAAGTGAAATAAGTTTTAACACGCGACTCTTCATGTGTTTTAATGCCCTATGTATAAGATTTTGCATGACAAAGTTTGAATTTTTGCGAATAGCTCTTGAAGTCCTAAACATTGAGTGACTTTTGTATAATTGTTAAAGCTGTATAAGATAGAAAACGTAAACCTCATTAAAACACATAGTTTATATCAAACTTTTTGTGGCATTAGCTGTTTTTGTGATATTTTTTGTTTGAATTTTCAAATACTTATTGCTTTTTTTTTCAAGTGGTAAGTCACTATTCCTTTTTTCTCGTGGCTGTGCAAAGAGCACAGAATTTTAAAGCCATCACATAGCAATCCGCTTAAAAATATCTGACTATTGCTATCCTCCTTAAATCTACAACAAAATACATAGATGTGTAATGAAAGCTTTATCTCAACTAACTAGAAGTAGATAGAAGAATAAGCTTTTGTAAGAATAGTTTGTAGAAGAATAAGTAAGAGAAAGCCATATGAATACAATACATCAGATTTTTTAAATGATAAGATGCTATTCATCATCTCTTGTGGTCATGCAAGGAACATGGAATTTCAAAGCCATTACATAGTGATCCGATTTTTAAAAATCAGACTAATGCTTTAATCTGCTGTATTCTTATTATACCTACAATGAATGAACAAATATGTAACAAAAGTTTATCTCTATTAATGAGTAGGCAGAATAAGAGTTTATAAGAATAGTTTGTAGAAGAGTGAGCAGAGAAAGTCTTGCAAATGCAACTCATAAGATCTTTACTTAAGGATTATACTTGAAGTTTTCTATTTTGCAGATTGTGAAGCCATAATTAAAACAGAGCCAGAGTATGAGGATTCTTTGCGTTTAAATGTAGACGAACATGAAGAAATAAAGCACCCAGGACAGCTGTGTCGTCTGTGTGCAAACAGCACTGCTGATGTGATTTACATCTATGGAACTGTTGGTGAAGAACTAAGTATTGCCACCAAGATCAACTTGAGTCTACCTGTGATGGTGTGTGACTCTTCACAAACCATTTCTTAGGCTTGGATATGCTCCTGTTAGTTTTTGCTTCTCTCTTCTGAGAAGTGGAGCTTAATTTCTAAACATTCAAGAGGCAGTGATGTATTTTAATTTTCAGTTAATGTGAAAAGTTTAGCATTAGATAATGTCATACTCATTACTTCACAATATACTAAAATTTGATTAATATTGTCTTCTTTTGCAATTATCTGTCTACAAGGCATGTTTTTAAAGTAAGTATCGATAATTTTTTAAAATTAACAGAGCATTATTTTCCAAATACTTTATTATCATTCATTATCTTACACTACTTCTTCACATAGTCACCACTAATGTTCAGGCACTTGTCATATTGGGAAACCAGTTTTTGTGTGCCTTTGTTAAAGAATGAAGGCACATGATGAAAGCCAAGTCTGCACTGCTTGTTTCACATCATCATTGTTGAAATGTTTTCCACCAATGAATTTCTTCAGATGAAGAAACAGATGAAAGTTGCTTGGTGCCAATTCCAGACACTAGGCAGGGTGGTCGAATTGTCCCCAAACAAATGATGCCATCAGATCTTGAGTTTAATTGGCCGTGTGTGGCTGGGCATTGTCTTTCTTACTTTTTCCCCATAAACCTTGCACAACTGACGAATGTTTTCTGGCATTACATTTCTCACATTCAAAACCCAAATCACTGAACTGACTTCACAGTTGACGGGTCATTAAATTGTTTTGAAATTTCAAAATGCTCTAACAACAGGAAAACAAAGTGATGAGCGCTCACAGCTTCGTCTAGCTTCCTAATTAATGGAGGAAGTGATTGCGCATACTCAAAATCGTGACTGCAGTGCTGCAGCGGTAAAATATTAAAATGGTACTTACTTTAAAAACATGCCTCGTACCTTGCTATATGCAAATATTAATACACCTAAAATGTGATAACTGCAAGCTTAAAAACTGTCATGACCAGGAATGGCATGTTATGATTTGTGTAGATTATTCCATTCGCATGCCACATATTTGATATTGACCAATAATATTAGCAATGCCTCATATATCAACTAATCATGATCATTCATTTTACAATATGCATGCAAGGATGCAATTTTATCAGCTAAAACATAGCTTGTTACTGAACCATATTGCAGTGATTAATAAGCAACACCATCTACAAAATCCTACTACCTCAACATCCACTGCAGTCCAATCTATTTGTTTTCATATGAAAAACCAGTAGATTCCTTAAATTTTTAACTTTGAGAATTATGTTTTTAATCAATGCACATGTAAATTTCCAAATAAATTATGTTCTTGAAAAAAAAAATTGGCTTATTTTAATTTTGGGGTTAATTATTTTCTCATTTTCACTTTTGGTAGCATTGGTTAGTATTCCATAACACATTGAATTATTTATTCATTTAATATGATGGGATCTGAAACTGACACTATGGTGATTTGATTTTAAACAATGCAAGTAACAAAGTAATTATTATTTATATAACCTGTGGTATTTTATTCATAGAATAGTCTTAATAAACTCCGTTGGAGGTTCTGGGTTTCATCAGAAAAATTCACTTGTGCTTCACTCTTACAAACCTACCAATAAACTTGTAGCCTCTCATGGAATTACCCATGATCAACTGCCTAAATTCCATTTTACTCCTAGCAGTTACTGGCACAAATGTTGTGGTTAATTAATAATGATAGAAATAGGAGTCATAATCAAATTAAAGGAATGTTTTATCCAGAAATAGTCAGTTTGTGTACTGATTGATTCCATGCTTGATCTTCAAATTCACATCCTGGAAGTCATTACAGATGTGGTGCTATGTTACAGTGTGTGTGTGGTAGGAATTTGACTATTGGTTAGAGACTTGCATTCAAAATCTATGATGTACGGATATTAAAATGTGTAAGCTGCTTCTCTCTGCTATAATTTGTGTAAATCAAGGAAGCAATTATTGACATTTTACAAAAAGGGAGGGAACGTTTGACACTTAAAAAGCACATGGAGGGGGCGCTAGGATTATTGCGTACAAAGGCAATTGTGTTGCATTTATTAATGAAATAATTTCACAGCAGAGCATTATTTATTATTATTATTATTATTAATAATAATAATTTATTTATTTATATACTGCACAATCATATCAGATGCACACAAAGAGAATAAAATGGGGTATCTACAAGTAAAGAATAGAAATGGGCATGCAAATATAGTTAAAGTAGTATGTTTACAAAAGAGATGTAAAATATTGATGCTTATTGTAATGGGAAAATGCTTCTGATATCCAAGTCACTTTCATCTCTGTTGATGTTGCTGCTACTGCTAGCGTAATAGTCAATCTCAGCAATTTTTTCTGTCATTTATATTTTTGTAACAAGAACCTAAATTCTTCACTATTTTATGCAAAAACAAAGTCTTGCTTCCTTTAAGGGCACACGTAATTTTGAAATAGTAGGATGTTCCTTTCTCCTAAAATAATAATCAATAAATATGTCTGCATATAGCATCCTGCTGGAAAGAATCCAAGTTCATGACACATTTGCATCACTCTTTCTTCTTTCCAAGGGTTTTTCTAATCTTGATGATGTCTGATTTTCTTGTTTGTCATACTTTTCTTTCCCTATCTTAACCACAGTATTCTTACTGGTTTCTACAACACACGAGATTCTATCAAGTACTTTGGAGATCAGAATCTGATTTTCTTGTTTATCATACTTTTCTTTCCCTATCTTAACCACAGTATTCTTACTGGTTTCTACAACACACGAGATTCTATCAAGTACTTTGGAGATCAGAATCTGATTTTCTTGTTTATCATACTTTTCTTTCCCTATCTTAACCACAGTATTCTTACTGATTTCTACAACACACGAGATTCTATCAAGTACTTTGGAGATCAGAATCTGATTTTCTTGTTTATCATACTTTTCTTTCCCTATCTTAACCACAGTATTCTTACTGGTTTCTACAACACACGAGATTCTATCAAGTACTTTGGAGATCAGAATCTGATTTTCTTGTTTATCATACTTTTCTTTCCCTATCTTAACCACAGTATTCTTACTGATTTCTACAACACACGAGATTCTATCAAGTACTTTGAAGATCAGAATCTGATTTTCTTGTTTGTCATACTTTTCTTTCCCTATCTTAACCACAGTATTCTTACTGGTTTCTACAACACACGAGATTCTATCAAGTACTTTGGAGATCAGAATCAAAGACCCCTGTTCAAAATATTCTGTAGCAGAACATCATATTTCCTGAATCTGTTCTTTACCAAATAAATTTTTATCCAGTTCCAGAGAATGCTCACTTTTTCTTTTGGCTGCATAATCTTTGTCACGATTTAACATGATTAAACATCCAGTAAAAGTGTATATAAAATTGTAAATGCTAACATACAAAAACAAACCCACACACATGTAGTCTAGAAGGCAATAGCCACATGCAAATGGAATCATCAAAGGCACTTCTACCAATACAAGGAACTTCTAAACTGATACATAAATGCAGCAGGTCAGCAGGAGCAACAGAAAAGTAATATTTGTTTATACTGCAGCAATAGCAGATAAAAGTCCCTGTAAGTGTAACCGATGCAGGCCAGGCACATGCTAATTACAAGGGCGGATTGATAAGTCAAATACTTTTTAAAGAAAATAACAATTTTTTCCAAAAAATCAATTTTATTTCTCAACATAGTCTCCTTTGCGGTGATAACTTTTGTTATATTTAATTTGTTGAGCCCCACGTTTGGGAGCCAATTTGCAGCGGTATTACTTGTAAAGTTTGTGTATTTGTGTTTACTCCTCATGGTGAAGCCATTTTGTGACGTGATTTTTTGTTAGGTTTGTTAGCTCCATCTGGTGTTAGCAATTTGCGGCAGTATTAGTGTTTGTTTGAAAGAATGCTACTGTTATTTTTATTTAATTTTGGTTCACTGTCCTCCGGCTAGCTATGATCTTTTTGGTCGAGCACTTCTCTTTATACAGGTTGTGTAAACGGAAAGGAGTCTTTTATCCAAAGATAACACTGATGAAAGAATTTGTTTTACACTTTTATTGTCGAACACATTCACTATCACATTTACATATTGATCTTGACACTCGCCAAACTGAAACTGTTATAATAACTTCATTACTGATCACTCTTAATTTGCGTACTTCAACTTTTTGTATAATTAACTTTACAACACTTTAGATTTTTCATAACTCTGCTACGCGTAACCTGCGAATCGATAGTCGACGTGTACTGTACAAATATTTCTGCTGGACTGAAGGTGACGTGTAACGTACAAATGTTTTCGACGAACTGACGGACTGAAGGCGACGTGTAGCATACAAATATTTTCGGTGAACTGACGGGCTGAAGGACTTTACCTCTAACCTAGCCCTTTTTATACTCCTACACCCCGATATGCCTAAAGATTATAACTGAGCTGCTATTGGCTAATAAAACGCGCCAACATTAGCGTCTATTTTTATATCCAATGAAAATTATGAACACATATGCTCTAGGGAAAATGTTCCAGCAAAGTCTAAAGAAAAACGCGCCAACATTACGTAACTTCCTCGTCTCTAATAATGATAAACAGCTCACCCCCTCGCTGCATTATTGCACGCTATTATTGTCAGTTTCAGTAAGGCCATATAAACTTATTTCTCAACAATAATTACAATCAACAAACATCTCAAATCAATGTCACATAAAAATGCATATTCATATTATAATCATTCTTTACATTTAAATAATTTATGATACAAATTACTGCATCATATGCCCCACTAGAAACATAATTATAAATATTTACAACTTGTTTGGAAATTTTATAATTGAGTTTTTAGTCTCCTAAATCTTGGAACGCACGCTATCACTTTCACTTAACACTTCACACGTATTTAACACACGACATATGTTTTTCCTTTATCTTGCCACTACTTACTGGCTCTGGTCTAATGTGTTTAGACATTAATCTGACATCACAATTTTTTTATAGCAAATACTGTACCCTGAATTATTTAGTTACTGTTACAAAATTGGTTTACTCTCTTATATTGTTGACAAAAATTTATGCATTCAAGAATTTTTATAATTACTACACATATTTGCTAAAATATTCACCCTCTACACAAGTATATTTACATCTCTTAATTAGTTTTAATTAGTTTTACCCCATTTTTGTTGCTTTTTACTTTATATTCACAATACTCTTGGAATTATATCTACGTACTTTTACTTTAATATAACATCATGCTTCATTTCAAATGCTGTTACAGTTACTAAGAAAATGTTATTTTTTTTTTTTTTTTAAATATTTAGTTATGTCCAGAATTTTATTTCTCCTTTCTCATGATGTACATACATAATTAACCCTCTTACGTTACAATACATTTCTCTGCAGGTCATCTTTAACTATCCAGCATCTACTTTACATGTCATTGCTATTCACCCTCCTGGATCAAATTGTCTGTAGCTAAGCATTACTTGTAGCCGTATCCTAACCTTCCAAAATTTGTTCATGGATAACCTCTTAAAGGATTCATATGATATTTCACCCCAAGATAACATTTGAAAACAATCTAAAGTTTCCTGAACAACATATCTTTTAACAACTGTCATTTTCAATTCCTCTGCTATCTTTTTACTTTGAAAGTACTCTGACAAATCTTTCATAAGCTGTACTGGATTGGAGTTTTCATTTTGAACATCTTGGTACTTGTTAATTTCAGAAGTTAGCTTATGATTATTTATAGGCAAAACTTTAACTTCTTCAGACAATTTATTTCTTTGCATTACTGACTCCTTCTGTATTTCTGATATCTCCCCTCTGAAATTAACTTGCGCCTGATTTACATCTACATTCATAACCTCTTTCATCTCTCTTAGCTCACTTGAAATAATACTCATTCTACTACCTAACTCTGTACATTCTACATCAACATGTTCACTTTTAGTATTAACCTCACTTTTTTTGTTACCTATTTCCCTGCTCATGTCTAGCATTTTCTTTGAAACTTCTCCTATCTCACTTGCTATTACTTCCTGATTTTCATCTCTCATTTTTGGCATACTACTATCTAGCTCCAGAAATTTCTTTTCAATTTCTTCCCTATTTTGATCTAATTTATGCTCTTAATTTCTCATTACTCTTACCAATTTCTTCCCTTAATTGATCTGTAATACTCTTACCAATATCTTCCCTCAATTCCTTATTATTCTTTTCCATACTCTGAGTTAGTTTTTGTTCTAATTTCTCATTATTCTGAGTTAGTTGTTCTAAACTCCTATCAATATCTTCCCTTAATTGATCTCTAAAATTTCTCAGTATTTCCGTCATCAAACAAGCATCAAAATTAACATTTCCTGCTGTTCTATTCTCACTTTCTGCACTAACATTTTCTCCTCAAATCCTACATTGTTTGAGCTATTTTCTGTAACCTGTATTGAATTACAGCTAACTGTTACACTATCCCTTTCCATCATTGTTTCTTCTGTATTATTATTAGACATTATTTTCTTTATCCTACCGCTCCTAAGGTACATTTAAATTTTTACCCTTTTTTTTAGAATTAAAATTACACTTTTCTAACCTTTCTGATGCTATCTGCTGATGTTGCTTTGATGTCCAGCTTTCTGCCCCTCTCTCCTAGATGTATATGTTGCTTCTGCGTCGTATTATGATGAATCTACGTCGTCTTGGTGTCCTGTAGTTGAATTCCCCTGTTGCCTTTTAATCTTGGAATTACGATGTCCACTCATCCGCGTCGTCTGTCGTCCGTGTAGTTGTTTCTGGAATCTGCGTTTTGTAGTTCAGTTCACTTCTCCATTCGCTCCACGTCCTGGTTCCTTTGCTCCTTCCTGTTTATTCTGCTCCTTCCTGGTCATTCTGCTCCTTCCTGGTCATTCTGCTCCTTTCCTGGTCATTCTGCCCCACGTTCTGGGTGCCAGTTTGTGGTGGTATTACTTATAACCTTACAATTCAATACATGTCCAGTGTTTCTCCAATTTTTTTAACCCTTCCAAAAAGTATGATTTTTTGAAGTCTGCAAAATATAAGGTTGTTTCTGCCATGATGTGTTCACTGAACGTGAATTTCTTCCCAGCAAGCTAATTTTTTAGGTTTGCAAAGACAAAGAAGTCGGTTCGGAGCCAAATCTGGAGAATATGGTGGGTGAGGTAGCAGTTCATAGCCCAATTCCACAAATTTTGTGATGTAATGGCTGACTTTGTGTGCAGGTGCATTATCCTGGTGAAAGAGAACCTTTTACTTCACCAAATAGGGTCGTGTCTTTAACAATTCCTTGTGAAACTGATCCAGCATTGCTTCATAAAATGAACCTGTGATCGTTTTACCCTTTTCCAGGAAGTGGATATCTATCACCACTTGTGAATCCCAAAAAACAGCTGCCATGATTTTTCCTGCCAATGGAATGGTTTTCGTTTTCTTTGGAGCAGGTTCGCTGAAAGAAATCCATTGCTTTGATTGTTGTTTGGTTTCAGATTGATACTAATGGATTCAAGTTTCATCAACTGTGATATAATGCTGCAAAAACTCATTTGGGTTGCACTGGAACATGTTCAAACATCCCTGTGAAATGGTCACATGATTCAGCTTATTTTCAACTGTGAGCAGTCGTGCCACACATCTTGCTGACAGCTTTGTCATACCCAAAAATTTGTGCAGAATGTTATACACCCGTTCACTCGAGATGTTTACGGTCTTGGCTATCTCATGGATTTTCACTTCGGTCTTCTAACACAATATCATGAACTTTGTTCACCATTTCTTCTGTTGTGACCTCAACCGGCCATCCTGTGCACTCGGTATCTCTTGTGCTCGAATGGCCACATCAAAATTCTGTGAACCATGTCATGTGATGGGGCAGAGTCTCCATAATACTTGTTAAACTTTTCTTCCATTTCCTTCACCGTCTTACCACAAAAAAATAGTGCTTTATCAGAACACGAAATTCACTTTTCTCCATTTTCTACGAAGCGACACACATCTGCTTATTTTAGACGCTCTCAACAATGTTCTAAGAAACAAATGATGACAAATTTCTGCGAGTATACCCAGAATAGATGTAAGACCTGGATGCAAACAAGAAACCTGTGATTAGAACACTATATCTCGTCAAAGACATGGACTTATCAACCCGCCCTCGTACGTGTTCATATTGACAATGCAGTGATGGTATATACAGTTGCTTTGGAAATGTCTTAGCCATAATTGGGTTCATCTACATGTTGCTATGATGCTTCAGTCCCTCCCATAATTTTAAAGTTTTGTCCCATGTTTCTGTAAATATCAATCACTTTATTATTGTGCATGGATTGCAACAGCTATTTGAAATCCTAAATTTCATTAAACATAAGAAATATGTGTTTCACCAGTGGCATTTTTTTACTTATATTAAAAATTTTCTCTAAGTAAGAATTCATTTTATATGCTTTTTACATTTCCAGGTGAAGAAGACTGATCCCCTTCCAAAACAGCTGTGTAGTTCCTGTGTTACAAAGCTAAACATTTGTCATGAATTTGCTGAGGCATGCTTAAAGGCAGAAGAAAAGCTTAAAGCACTAGTGAAACTGAAACAGTTCTGGTAAAACTTGTTTTTATTATTAATTCAATCTCTTTATACCGTATTCTGTAGACTGGCTGTAAAATATTCCTTTTTTCTGGGATAGGATAAACATTGAAACTTAAGTAATTGGTTGACTATCATAGCAAAATCCTGTTTTTACAAATCCTGTAATTTCTATATTATGTCAAGATTTCTGAAGCTCGACTTTTATTTCATATCATCAGTACCTTATAAATTTGTTTTAATGCACATAACCTATTTATTTTTTAAGAATTCGTATATGACATTAACTGTGTAGTGAGCAAGAAGAGGTTGAAAAATCAGGTATTGCACAGGGCTTATTGCCAGATGGAAACAGCTAGTTTGCCAGTTATGGTGACTACTGTGTGGTCCAAATCTCTTGACGTTCCGTGACAACCAATAAGGAGTGACCGCGCAGTTGCCAAACTTCACAGTAAACATTGCGATAGAATTTATAATAAACGCGTAGCATTCATCAGAATGTTACGCGTTTATTACAAATTCTATTGCAATGTTCACTTAAAAACTACAAGAATGCAAGAAGAGAGACAATAATAGAAATGTAATACACAAGTAGAGGAATAAAACCATACCTTTCTATGCGTCCCTTGTTATTCAAATGGCACACTAACGGCATATCCTCATCCTCCTCGATATCACGTTTATCATAAAATTAAAAGACCCTGCGCTGTACATCATTTTTGAAATTGTCCACGTTTGTCACTCTCTTAGATAAACACATACATATGTATGCTTTCTCAGCGATGTAAATAATTTCACGGCTCCCTATGAGTGCGCCTTTTCCGCTTCCCTACACACACATGAAACAATTGATGTACTTAATGATTACGCCTCAGCCATAAGTTCCTGAAGTTTCCTGAAGTTAAGATTTTTGCGATTTTCTTTGTTGGCATACTTTTTAAAGTAATTATACACACTGAAGACAACAGCTGTAACCTTACTGCTACATTTACTGTACTACTGGGCTTACTAAGCGACATTTTTATGGACGAGTTAACTTTATAAATGCTAGGGCAAAGCCTATCACTGTAAGAACTGAGTACACCACAGTTGAATTCACAACTCAGTTGATTAATCTTCCGGCAAGCGTGCTATGAGAAGTACACCAGCAGTATTATTGCTTTGTCAATGTTTTAACCTTGAGCTATCGTGTCAATGATGCAATGAATTCCATTGTTGATGGTTCCTCGAGAATGCAGTGACAGTTGCTGATTCTCATCTTAAAGTTCTCAGTTGGCTTATTTTTTTTATGACTTTTGTTTTTGTAGTGCATTCCACGTAATGAGGTGTTGAATGTTGTAAAAAGCACAACACTCTCTTCTCATGTAATGGATACGTGCTTGGTTCTAGAACTCAGCATCATGCAGAAGTAGGTATAATGACCATTAAAATGCACTTAATCATTGGTTTTTCAAGTATTATTCTGTGAAGCAAAACCATTCATGACATTGTTTATTAAAAAAAGTCATGTATGGTTTTGTAGAGCTGCATTAGAGGGCTTTGAAGGGATTTTCATGACGAATTTATAGCTGTATTGGAAAAACTCATGGGATAACTATTTCTAAATTTATTTAGGACATGAAGAATTGCACATTATTAAGCGATTTTGATTGAAAGGATTTTCATGACTAATTTATAGCTGTATTTGAAAATCTTGTGGGATAACTACTTTTAAATTTACTTAGGACATGAATTGCACATTATTAAGTGATAATTATGTGTGTGACACAACAATATATCAAATAACTATGACAGCAATAATTTATTACTATTACAAGCATAACTATAAATAAAAGTCTCCATTTAAACATTACGAAAGATAACTAAATTAACGGCGAACCATTGGGTGTAAAAATATTATTGTTTTTTGTGCTTGTTCAGGAAAACGTTGCCTTTTATCCCAACTATTTGTTGCTTTTCTGAAATATGCATGCATGCATGCATGCACGCACGCACGCACGCACACACATTATATTGCAATTAGAGTTTTACCAGCGGCGAGGTGTACTGTCCATATGAGGCAAATGCCGCACTCCTGCTGTTTGCTAGTGCCATATTAATGGTCACGTCTCAAACGTCAAGAGATTTGAACCACATAATAATAGGTAAATTGCTTCTAATAGCTTTGGCAGCTGCAGAGTAGCTTTTATGGTGTTGCATTTTCTTGATTGTTACTGTATCTGAATTTTATTCTTGTTCATATATTTTGATTAAAGTTTAAGAGTATTTGCATTCATTTGTGTAAACTAGTGTAGTATTTCATTATTGTAGGCTATTAATTTTCCTTGATGGGTTATTGATTTACTGCAGTTTGTTAGTTACCACATGTGCTAACCACCAGATTGCCACTTATCCATCTAGGCAACATAGCACTGTAGTACCAATCTCACCTCTTCTCTGTCATGTCCAAACATAGTTTTACTTTGTGACACTATGTTTAATGTACAGATATAGATGATTGTCGTCCTTACTCACATTCCAAATGGAACATACTTATCAGCCAGAATAAAATAACTAATAGATATTGGCACACAGGGAGTAAAAAAATGGTCTGTTATTGACTAATTTTGAAGATTTAGAAGCTAGTAACAGTGATGTGTCATAATTTAAAATAAAGAGAGTTGAGAGTTGTTACACTACATCACTATAATATTCTTACTTGAACGCGTTTTGGGAGACGGCTTGTTCCCATCGTCAGCATGTTCTCAACTGATGTTTGAAAGACAGAAATATATCCAACAAATGACTATGTTACTCAGACAACAAAAACCACAAGCATATAGGAAATTCACTTATCACCCTTGGACACATCATAAATTTCAATGGATTTTCAAGAAATACGTCACCCTGTCTCCACAGAATAACCACAATATACAGAAACTACTATGCAACAGAACAAAAGATCCTATCCCCAACGATAAATCAGCTGGTATATATCAAATTGATTGTAATGAATGTAACCTGGTATACATAGGAAGAACCAAAAGAAATCTTGAAATAAGACTTAAAGAGCATATGAGATGCATTTACCAAAAGCAGCCAGATAAATCAGCAGTAGCACATCATTTCTGGTCTTCAAACCATGATATCTCTCCGAACATAAAACTCTTAAAACCGATCAACAGCAGCAATGAATTGGACATCTAGGAAAAAATACATATTGTCAAACACAGGAATCACCTAATGAATTTCGAACTGCCGCCACCCAGCAGCCTTTGGAGGTTCATCAGCCCAGCACCAGAGAACACCACTAGCCACACACATCCCCCAGACGATGACCGGAAACATCAGTTGAGAACATGCTGACGATGGGAATAAGCTGTCTCCCGAAACGCGTTCAAGTAAGAATATTATAGTGATGTAGTGTAACAACCCTCAACTCTCTTTATTTTAAATGGTCTGTTATGTTTCTGTAGGTTTTGTCATTAAGCAAAAAGTTTATTTTTCCAGTAAGATAAATGGCAGTGCAGCAGCTACTGGTATTAGCCATTAAATGTGACCACAGCCTGTGTTGTGCCTGGCTTGCTTGTGCTCTGAAGCCAGGAGCTCTCATCAGTTCAAATAATACACCACCTAATATTTATCTACTCCTGTGTTTGGCTTATAGCTAAGCGAAGCAAAACAAATTTAAAAGTTTGTATCTGTGACAAACAAGAATGTTACTCATTCAAATGATATTAAAAGCCCACCGTTTTCCCTCCTCAAAGAATATGAGAAAGGAATAGTTTATATCTATGATCATAATGATGTTTTTAAGTAAACAAATAAAAGGGACAGGTTTTACTAAACAAACCATATGAAGGATGAAACATTCTTTTCCATTGCCTAAAATTATACTGACTTTTAAATAAAGGACAAAATAACCTTAAACAATTGTCCATGCCCTTGCAAGAAAAATTGTACATATGAATAATTGTTTTGGAGTAATATTAACAAGCTATGACTATAAATATTCATTTTGCTGGAGAAGGCTATTAACTCTATGGTGTAATAATAATCTTGTGATTATTTATAGCATTAACCTTTCAATATTTTAGTAATTGGCTCCCAACAAAAGAATCAGCCAGAACTATTATTTATGGCACATAGTTTTCTCATTTTAATATCTAAAGAAAATTACATCTGTTAGTGAATGAGAATAAACAAGTTATTTATAGGATAACAGATTTGTCAGCTGCATCAACTAGCAGATAACTTATTGGCAACTACAGTAGAACTTTATGCATGCACCCAAGAATTTGGACATCATAGATGGGAAAACATGTTAACGAAAAGACAAAATCTGCAATTTAAGAACTAATTCTGTTGTAAGAATCTAATAATTTATCTTCCTCACAATTGAATACGAAATATGTGCAGTATTTACACTGGCTTGAAGCATATCTATGCTTGATGGTATTGTTGGTTTTAATGCCAAAATCGTACCGCCATTTTGTTTAGTAAAGTCATTACTTCATTATCAAGTTTGTTTCATTATGTTCATTGCCTCCTTTGCTTCTGACACTATAGGAATTGACTCAGCATTTGACTAATCGTCACTTTTATCCCGCACTGATGCTGCTTCTGTCATCTATTCTTCAAATATTACACCTATTGTCAGAGTTTCACAATTGGAATTTGTCATTGTTTACATATGTTTCAAAAGAGATGCCATCTGCTATTTAACGCCATTCTTTACTCTCAGAAAACTCATCTTCAAGCATGTTGTCATCATCTAGAACTCAACAAAAGCCAGCTTTATTTGCGGCAGTAATTATTATTGTTCGCCCCACGTTGTGGAAACAATATGTAGTGGTATTAATGTTTGTAGTCGAAAGATGCTACTGTTTATCTGCTGCACGTATGAAAGACAATTTGTCTCGGTCACTTCGTGTTATCTTTTACTGGGCGCCTGTTATTGTATTTAATTTTGGGTTCACTGTCCTCCGGCTAGCTATGATTTCTCGGTCAAGCACTTATATTATACAGGTGTGTAAACGGATAGGAGTTTTTATCCAAAGATAACACTGATAAAAGAATTTGTTTTACACTTTTATTGTCGTAACACATTATTCACTTTCACCTATTAATCTTGACACTCGCCAAACTGAAACTGTTATAATAACTTCTTTACTGCCCATTATTAATTTGCGTACTTCAACTTTTTGTGTAATTAACTTTACGACACGAGAGATTTTTCATAAATTTGCTACACGTAACCTTAAACTGCATGCGATGTATACTCCATGAATGCCTCCGTTGAACTCATCGATGTCTTATATGCGAATGCTTCTGTTGGACTGCGTGAAACTTGACCCTGACACTGAATTTATACTTCCTCGCCCCAATATGCCTAAAGATTATAACCGAGCTGCTATTGGTTAATAAAATGCGCCAACATTAGCGTCTATATTTATATCCAATGAAAATTACGAAAACATATGCTATGGGGAAAAATGTTCCAGCAAATTCTAAAAAAAATGCGCCACTGTGACGTCATTTGCTCGTCTCTAATAATGATAAACAGCTCACCCCCTCGCTACATTATTGCATGCTATTATTGTCAGTTTCAGTAAGGCCGTATAAACCCACTTCTCGACAGTACTTACAATCAGCAAACATCTCAAATCAATGTCACACAACAATGCATATTCACACTACAATCACTCTGACATTTACATTTTTGTGATACAAATTACTGCGTCGTATGCCCCACTAGAAACATAATTATAAATATTTACAACTTGTTTGGAAATTTTATAATTGGGTTTTTAGTCTCCTGAATCTTGGAACACACGCTATTTATCACTTTCACTTAACACTTCACACGCATTTAACACACGACATATGTTTTGCCTTTATCTCGCCACTATTTGATGGCTCTGGTCTAATGTGTTTATATATATACATCTAACATTACAATTATTTTATAGCAAATATTGTACCCTGAATTATTTAGTTACTGTTACAAAATGGTTTACTGTCTTAGGTTGTTGACAAAAATTTATACATTCAAGAATTTTAACCTGTTTCATTTTGTCATAATTGAACACATTTACCAAAATATTTATCCTCTACACAAATATATTTACAACACTTAAATCTAGACACAATTTCACATATCTGTGTGCTACATAAATATTTGTTTTAATTATCTTTACCCCTTTTTTGTTGTTTTGTACTTTATATTCAAAATACTTTTTGAATTATCCCTACGTACTTTTACTTTAATATGACATTAATTTTTTTTTATTATTATTACATTTATTTTTGTCCTGAATTTATTTCTCCTTTCTTATGACATATATAAATAGTTAACCCTCTTACATTCCAATAGTTTGTTTTGCAGTTCAGCTTTAACTATCCTGAATTTACTAGCTTTTTAGCAGTCGTTGCTATTCCCCCTCCTGGATCAAATTGTCTGTGCCTAAGCATTACTTGTAGCTGTATCGTAACCTTCCAAAATTTGTTCTTGGATAACCTCTTAAAGGATTCATATGACATTTCACCCCATGATACCATTTGAAAACAATCTAAAGTTTCCTGAACAACACGTCTTTTAACAACTATCATTCTCAATGCTTGCGGTATCTTTTTAACTTGAGAGTACTCTGACAAATCTGTAATAAACTGTACTGGATTGGAGTTTTCATTTTGAACAACTTGGTACTTGTTAATTTCAGAAGTTAGTTTTTGATTATTTATAGACACAACTTTAACTTCTTCAGACAATTTATTTCTTTGTGTTACTGACTCCTGAATTTCAGATATCTCCCCTCTGAAATTAACTTGCACCTGATTTAAATCTGCATTCTTAGCATCATACATATCTCTTACCTCACTTGAAATGCTACTCATTCGACTTCCTAACTCTGTACATTCTACATCAACATGCTCAATTTTAGTATTAACCTCACTTTTTTCGTTAGATATTTCCCTGCTCATGTCTGGCATTTTCTTTGAAACTTCCCCTATCTCATTTGCTATCATTTCCTGATTTTCCTTTCTCATTCTCATCATACTACTATCTAGCTCCATAAATTTCTTTTCAATTTCTTCCCTGTTTTGATCTATTTTCTTTTCTAATTTCTCATTACTTTTACCAATATCTTGAGTTAGTTTTCTAATTTCTCATTAGTCTTACCAATATCTTCCCTTAATTCTTTATTATTCTTTTGCATATCTTCCCTTAATTTCTCATTATTCTGATCTAATTTTCCACCAAAATTTCTCAACATTTCCATAATTTCCATCATCATACCAGCATCAAAATTAACATTTCCTGCTATTCTATTCTGACTTTCTTCACTAACATTTCCTTCCTCAAATCCTACATTGTTTGAGCTATTTTCTGTAACCTGTATTGAATTACAGCTAACTGTTACATTATCCCCTTCCATAATTGTTTCTTCAATAATATTAGTAGTGATTCTTCTCTTAATCCTGCCACTCCTCAAGTACATTTGATTGTTACAATTTTTTTTTTTTAGGATAAAAAAAAATTACTATACTCTGACCTTTGTGATGCTGTCTGTTGATGTTGCTTTGATGTCCAGCTTCCTGCCCCTCTCTCCTAGATGTATATGTCGCTTCTGTGTCGCATTATGATGAATCTACGTCGTCTCGATGTTTTTGTGTCCTGTAGTTGAATTCCCCTGTTGCCTTTTAATCTCGGAATTACGATGTCCACTCATCCACGTCGTCTGTCGTTCCTGTAGTTGTTTCTGGAATCTGCGTCTTGTAGTTCAGTTCACTGCTCCATTCGCTTCACGTCCTGGTTCCTTCACCCCTTCCTGGTTATTTCGCTCCTTCCTGGTTAATTCGCCCCACGTTCTGGGTGCCAATTTGCGGTGGTATATATTTGGTTTGTTTGTTAGCCCCACGTTGTGGTAGCCAAATATGCGGCAGTAATTATTATTGTTCGCCCCACGTTGTGGAAACATTATGTAGTGGTATTAATGTTTGTAGTCGAAAGATGCTACTGTTTATCTGCCGCATGTATGAAAGACAATTTGTCTCGGTCACTTCGTGTTATCTTTTACTGGGCGCCTGTTATTGTATTTAATTTTTGGTTCACTGTCCTCCGGCTAGCTATGATTTCTTGGTCAAGCACTTATCTTATACAGGTGTGTAAATGGAAAGGAGTTTTTATCCAAAGATAACACTGATAAAAGAATTTGTTTTACACTTTTATTGTCGTAACACATTATTCACTTTCACCTATTAATCTTGACACTCACCAAACTGAAACTGTTATAATAACTTCTTTACTGCCCATTATTAATTTGCGTACTTCAACTTTTTGTGTAATTAACTTTACGACACGAGAGATTTTTCATGAATTTGCTACGCGTAACCTTAAACTGCATGCGATGTATACTCCATGAATGCCTCCGTTGAACTCATCGATGTCTTATATGCGAATGCTTCTGTTGGACTGCGTGAAACTTGACCCTGACACTGAATTTATACTTCCTCGCCCCAATATGCCTAAAGATTATAACCGAGCTGCTATTGGTTAATAAAACGCGCCAACATTAGCGTCTATATTTATATCCAATGAAAATTACGAAAACAT
This sequence comes from Deroplatys truncata, assembly GCA_030765065.1. Lineage (NCBI taxonomy): Eukaryota > Metazoa > Arthropoda > Insecta > Mantodea > Mantidae > Deroplatys > Deroplatys truncata. The sequence continues at coordinate 133,681,676 of CM060975.1, read as the reverse complement.
ATGCTCTGGGGAAAAATGTTCCAGCAAATTCTAAGAAAAGCGCGCCACTCTGACGTCATTTGCTCGTCTCTAATAATGATAAACAGCTCACCCCCTCACTACATTATTGCACGCTATTATTGTCAGTTTCAGTAAGGCCGTATAAACCCACTTCTCGACAATAATTACAATCAACAAACATCTCAAATCAATGTCACACAACAATGCATATTCACACTACAATCACTCTGACATTTACATAATTTGTGATACAAATTACTGCGTCATATTGAAGCACTTCCGAGTTGTATCTTGTGCCATAGAATCCCAGGAAGCCGTAATGCAATATATGGTATCTAAGACAGTGATTTTTCTTGTCGATTCCAGTGCAGTCAAACTTCTCTATACCAGCTTCTTACAACATGTTTGCTTCATGCACCATTCTGTACCTTGATCTAAAGGTTGTAGCTTGTGCAGTTTGTTGGGAGGAAGATGATCTTTATGTTTCTTAAATTTGAAACAGTTGGGGATGAGTGGCATACTGATCAATGAAAAGTGCAATTTTTCAGTTTCTTATTCCCAGTCTTGTGTACCATGTGCATAAGAGATTTTCAAATACTGCAGAAGAACACTTTTGTGTTAGAAGTGTACTTGCATGCAAAAGATCGCATATTCTTGAAGCATCATGGACCGCGTGCTTTTCCGATAACCAGTGGTACCAATTTCTCTGTTCCATTTATGTTACCGCACAATAGAACTGCAAGTCACTCCTTGTTAGTTTACTGCTATGACATTTAGCGGCCTTAAAATCTGGCAGAAGATAGGAAAATAGTCCTGTTTCATCTACATTATAAACATTGTCAGGGCTATAGTTTCTCAAAATTGATGGGAGCCGTGTATTTTTCCATGTTTCTATGTTTTTGTACAGTATAATATCATTATCTAGGGAGTAGCCTCACTTCACACACATCTGTAAACTAGGTCATGTCGATCTTGAATCTTTCAATCCAGCCATGCACTTTAAAGTCATCTAGTCCAATCTTCTGTGCTCAAACCACAGTACATCTATTGACACGTTTGAAGCTTATGTTTGTGTAAACCACTTTAGTAGAACGTCTTTTCCTTCTAGAAACTGACCCTGACAATTACATTTTCTTTTAGCATTTTACCCTTTTTCAAAAGCAGTTTCAATTAGTTTATGTTTACTAACAATCGTGTTTAAGGTTGATGGAGGAATGTATAAACTTCTCTGCTAAATGCACATGTTTCATATTTGGATTTCGGCCTACTTCTTATTTTACCCAAATACAATGAGTTATCAGTCATAAATTACAATTATATTGTTCAGTTAGATCAGTCACAATATTTGCAGTATTTAAAATTAAATTATTAATCCACTAAAATCATTTTACAATGATAATGCATCTGAAAATTTATCTTTATTTGTATACTATGTAAGGCATTTGAAGGGGTCTTTTGTTCTTTCCTTAATTAAGGTGGCTTTAAAGATGGTTCAAGAATACGGTTTTACATTTCAAGAAAATACCTCCCTTTGTTCATCCGAAGGAAGGTATAAGGACATGTTTTAGGAATGTTTGAGAATTTCACCCTAAAACTTTCACAATTACAAGGTGTATTTAAAGTAGCAGTAGCATAGATATTGTTTTTAACCGTGTTTCTTTTTTTTTTTTTTTTTAAGGTTACCAGGCTCAATTGATGAAGCAAAGGATAGTTTTTCAGAAGAGAATCTATGGTATAACAATATTTCTGCTGATTATAAAACTCAGGCAGTTAATGGGGAATGTACCTCGATTCAGGATCCTGCAGAGAAAACCATGTGTTGTCCTCTATGTTTTGATGGTAAAATGAGAACTTGCAATGAGGAATTCAACACAGAAGATGAATTGTGTGAAATTTCATTTTTGTGTCATACGTCGGAAACAGAAGATGATATCTCTAGCAACAAAAGTAATACAACAGAAATAGTGGACACGGATGCTCGTCGTAACTTTGTGAGAGCAGAAAATGTTATTTGTGAACTTAAAGATGAATGTGGTAATTCTTACTTTGTAGAAAACAATGAAGAATGGTGGAATGGTGACAACTCTTTTGAAAATGCTGAGGTTTTAGTTTCCTCATTAAGCCCATCAGAAGCAGAGAAAGATTCAAGTAATATGCTGGTGTTGAACCTGGAAGATACACAGCCAAGCATTTTATGTCAGTTGTGTGGTGAAGCATTCCCTAGTATTGAGCAGTGCTTGAAACATTCTGTCTCACATGCAGAGGATGCTTGTTATCCGTGCAGCCTCTGCGGAGCTTCTCTTGAAGGTAATGCAGTACTATTAACTACAGAGAGAGCCAAAAAACTACGAACTGGCTGCGCAGTGTTTTTCTTGTCCGCGTCCTCGGCGCTGTCTGCCGCTATCCTAGAAAGGCATGGATAAAATCATACAATATTTTTAAAACTACTTTTAAAGGCTTTACTTACCAACTTTATGAAAGGAGATGCTGAAACTGGCCACCATTGTTGTCCATACATTTTTGGCACCTCTTTAGGAAACTGTCCAACACTCGTCATGGTTCACGTTGAGAAATGCTGGCAATTTCCTGGCAGATATTTTGTTTTAATTCTTCCTGGGTGTGTGGGTTTGTCTTGTACACTTTGTTTTAAGTTACCTCAGGGATAGAAATCAACTGTTGACTCGAAAAAAATTGGCCCTATAACTCTTTCTCCGCTCATGGTGCGCACCAATTTTTTCGTCTTGAAGGGGTACCTCATGAACAATATTACCGGCTGCGCGGTGTTTCACTGGGCATGTGGAAACATAACGCACTGCTGCTATAAACAAGGTCATGCTGTTGACGTGGTTTTGCTCTGCAGTGTGAAATGCAGTATTAAGTTGATGGTGATGTGATGTAGTTCAGTTATTACGAGTTATTATTTTGTCATGTACTTAGTCACAAAGTATATTATGGCTCAGTATATGTTTATACACAGCGTGTATTTATGATTCGTATGTGTTAACTCGGTCAGCTTGCCAACTGAAAGTACGATTTGCAGAAAGATTTCCAGGTGTAAAAGTTCCAGGACGTACAACAATTCATGAGCTTTACAATAAATTTCAGGCCATAGGAAGTGTTCAGGCTAAAAGGTCTAAAAGACGATGACAGAGTTATAGGGCCAATTTTTTTGAGTCAATAGATGAAGCCCATGCATACATGAATACAATTTCGCCCCCTGTTTTTGAGAATTAACAGACAGGGAGCGTGATTTTGCCTTTTTTCAACAAGACTCTGCAACAGCTCATACGGTCAATATTTCGATGAGAACAATTGAAAGTGTGTTTGAAGACAGAATTATTAGTAGAGAATTGTGCCCCTTCGGTCCCCCGACCTAACCCTCTGAGATTTCTATCTCTGGGATAACTTAAAACTTAAAGTGTACAAGACAAACCCACACACCCTGGAAGAATTGAAACAAAATATCCACCAGGAAATTGCCAGCATTTCTCAATGTGAACTACAGCGAGTGATGGATAGTTTCCTAAAGAGGTGCAAAAAAAGTATGGATGACGGTGGCCAGTTTCAGCATCTCCTTTCATAAAGTTGGTAAATAAAACCTTTAAGAGTAGTTTTAAAAAAGTTGTATGGTTTCATCCGCGCTTTTCTATGATAGCGAGCGCTGAGGACACGGACAGGAAAAACACAGCACAGCTGGTTCGTAGTTTTTTGGCTCTCCCTGTATAAAACCAACAGTATTGTTTATGTTTTAGCTTGACGTGTCCAATAGTGAATGAACATTGTACCAAACCACTTTAACGGATGAATAAACTAACTAACTAACTAATGGCACTATTATAATCTTATTGTAGACATTTGAAAGTGCAGTTCAAGATAATCGATAGCTTCCTTATAGACTCTTATATGTTAAGGCTAGCTTACATGATGACACTACATGTTGTTTTTCAAGTTTTGCAGCTACCTTCTATTTCAGTGCACATGTGTGAAAGTTAGTGGAAACACTTAGTTATAACTCTAACCAGTTTTGGCTACTTCTAACTTTTGTTGAAACAAAACTAGTTCTAGCACTTGATTTTGAGGTTATCTTTTGTTTGCGGTTTACAGAATGAAGTGGGGAAGTGACAGGATAATTAAATGCCTGGATTTATATGCAGTACAGAAGTGTTTGTGGGACTTTAATAATATAAGTTTTAAAACTAAATGAAAAGTGTGTGCTTAAGGTAATTGTAAAACAACTTAGTATCAATGGAATGTCAATAAAAAAATCTTAAAAAGCAAATTCATTCCATTAGAAGTACCTACACAAATAGAATACGGAAGATCAAAAACAGTAGAAGTCTGGAACAGGCTTTGACATGTATACAAGCCAAGGATTCCATGGTTCAAGATCATTTTTCTTCTGAGGAAAATGGTCTCCAAAAGAAAAAGCTATTTCAACCTGGTAAGCCTACTTCATGATTTAATATATGATATCAAATAATTTTTTTTTTATATATATATACAATCCTTTGCAGGTTTCTTTTGCTTATCCAAACTTGCATGGTGTCATATGAAGTATGAATTAATGTGTTTTATGTTTCTGTCTTCTAACTTCAGTGATATTTCTAGAAATGTTAATAACACCTATTCCTATAAAAGCTTGTTTGCCATTTTATTAACATGCATATGTCATATCGAACTTTATGTGTGATCATATAGACCAGTGGCGACTGCTGTGTAAGAGCATGTAAAGATCCTAATTTTGACATCTTGCAGATTTGGGTAATGTTGCTCCAGAGGTCGACGTGTCATGGCGGACAATGTAAATGTGCAATGTCAGGTACCAACTGTTAAACAGAAAAAATGCTGCCGTATTAGTAAAACCGGAAAGAATTTGGTATTGTTGCGAACTGTTATACGCTGTTGCAATTGAAAAGTGCGAAACAGTAAATAAATGCAATAAAATTTAACAATAACCACGAAGCAGTAAAAAAATATTGTTTTTATTGTCTAATGCTTGGCGTTTAGTAATGACCATTAACACTCGTGCACTACTAAATAAATGTAATAAACGTAATACAACTAAATAGATTACTGTGTAGCAGTGAACAAATGTTACAGAACTAAATAGTTGTTCTATGTCCCAATTTTCCATTAGGGCAGCATCATTACTTAAGATCTAATTCTCCTCAACGACACGTAAGTTGCCCATGCTGGTTGTTGACTGCTGACAAAACCACGTCAATTCAATAAATCACGCCAGAATACAAAATTGGAAGTGCTTAAACAAGAAAGTTCACTCAATATTGTATAAATAAGTAGGACAAAAAAAAAAATACATGCACATGTCCAACAGCCACCCGTAGCGTTAGTGACATCATGACTGTTTGCTCAAAACATTGAAAATAGTTGTGCAAGTACTATGGAAACAGGACCATTATTCCATATGTGGGTAGTGAGCACTTTTGTTATCAATATGTAATACATACACTTGCATCATGTTAGTGTTGCTGTCGTTGACATTCTGCTGCCAAAATTGTAACATCATGGGCCCTAAGCCGCAAGAGTCGCAGCTACGGAGCGATGACAGGGCATAGCCGTAGGCACAGAACAGCTGTAGGATCTGCACCTCTAAACTCGAATGATCCACTTTAGCTACATTTTCCTTGCTTCGCGACATTTCGTTAGCCATATATTTTTTTTCCATCACGTTCGCAATATCTTCTGACAAGATTTCCGCAAAAGCTAAGCGGATAAAGCAACAACTCCTACACAATTTAAAAATCCAGGATACTACACATCAACTCTCCGTATTAAAAAACCCTGATTCCGTAAGTTTCTTATAATTTCATACCTTCTTCCCGCATATGGAATAATGTCCGGAAACTGCAGCAAGTTATACATGGGATGATACAGCTGCACAAGTTATATTAATGCACTGTTCATTATCTCTTTGCGCCTGAGCCAAGAAATCTAGGCACAGATGCCAGGTTCATCCACTAAAGAAAGAGGATTCAGTAAGGACACTACCATAACCTCTTGAAAGATGGTGACCCACAATTTGTGTGGCACGGCCTAATGGAAGAGTGCATGCATGTACATTAGATGGCTAAAGTCTTGCATCACGATCGTCTGCTGTTGAATAGCAGGCAATGCAAAGAGAAAGAAATGCAGAATTCTTCCTCTATGCACACAATACAAGCATAAAGTTTGGAGTTTGCAAACTATTGCATTGCGTGACTCTATGTGAATGCTTCCATTAAATAACATGAATGTAAAGTCTTGCACTTATGCTATGTCTGCACTTACATTTCATTGTGAATGGGCCCTTATTGTTCCCATTATTTGCAGTGAATAGAAAACTTGTTCTTTACACATAGCTGATGCTCTGAAAACAGATTATACCATGAGACATGCATCAAGGATTATATACTAGAGTAAATACAGAGCGGTCCCTCAGCCATCTGGCTGGTAGTCGCAATGCGTATTCCGCGCACGGTCCCTCAGTATCTGGCCGATAGTTGCGATGCGTGTTCCGAGCGCTATATTCAGTGTATCTGTTTATTGTTCTCATTATTGATACTGATACCATATTATTACTGATTTTATGATGATTATTACGATATATTGATTACCTATTGAACAAACATAATTACTTTTTATTTTATCGGTACTAATCTTTTTCACAGTCAGTGTTGAAAGTGGTGTCCTTCGGCAGATAAACATTCTTGGCATCTTCTGATGAAATTACAATTCACACGCAGCATAAGTTCTTGTGTAATTTCTGTTCTTATATTATTTTTAAGATCGTCTATGGTGCAAGGATTATTCCTATAGACTCTATTTTTGAGAGTTCCCCACAGATAGTCACACACAGTAAGATCTGGCGATTGAGCCGGCCATAACCCTTTAGAGATTATTCTGTCATCATAAACATTCTTGATGTCTGCCAAGGAAGCCTCACCCGGTCATAATTGATGGACAATAGTCACTCTGTGTGGTTTTAATTTCAACAGTTTTGTAGATCCATGTACTGAGTTTTTTGAAACACTTGACTTGTTGTGCTAAAGATTTATTCGGAGACCGTTCAAATGCTTCGCCAATTTCATCAAGTTTTTCTTCCGTTATAACCCTTCGTTTCTTTTTACAACTTACAACATTAAATGATCCCGTTCACTTTATTCACTAGATATCTGTTTCTCTACTCGGAACTGGAACACAAGGAAATTTATCGTGAAATTGCCTACACACCTGTCTACATGAGTCGGTTTTCACATACATGTCAAAAAAGCCTTTGTTCAAGCGAAAATTTGAGTACCATTTCTGGGTTGTAATAATCTGATAATTCAATCGCACACAAATGCACACGCGTCTTGCGTCTATACACAGGAAGTAATAACAGCTGACTGAAGCCCGCTGCCACATGTCCGATAAGTGGACGAGCCCGTAGCCTTGAATTCATTCAGACGTGTCGCACAAGACTGCCGTGCAATTCCCAGCCAGAGCGCTGAGGGACCGCTCTGTAGTTTTTGTAGATGTAATTTTAAGTTAAAAGCGATAAATTATTATTATAAATTTATTAATTAATTTATTTATTTACTGGAAGTATATAATTACTCATTAAAGATCACATGTGCACATATATTGCATAAAAAATTTTAAAAATCATTCTCATCAATTCAACAATATTATATCTAAACAATTTCATGCACAGTATGAGTCTCTTAATAAAAAGGGAGGAAGGAAATACAAAGTACAACTCAACTTTCAAGCCCTACCATGGAACAGCACCTTTATTGTGCAAGTTATTCCCTTTTCTGTTCAGTCTGGATTAATTGTTCGTTCCTGAGTCCACTTGAAAGTACATTTCTCCAGGAACAATACCCATATATTCCTGGGTTTCAACATTTTCCATATCTGCAAATGAAGACTGTAAATATTCTGTAAATGTCTTTCTCTGCCAATCATGAAATGCACGTGCAGTTTTGTCAGCTTTATCTGGTTGAAATGCAGTAGGTTTCTTAAATATTCAAAATTTTGACAACAAAATCCCGAAAGCATTTTCAACCACCTTCCTCTTGCTCTTATAGCCTATAATTGAAAATTGTTTTTTTATAATTCGAGAGGCAGTGTTAAGAAAGTGGTTTAATTAGATAAGACTAAGCAGAAATGCATCATCTTCAACCAAGGTAGTTTGCCCAGGAAGATTCAGGTCTCAGATTCTATATTATTTTTAAGCATGCTACTTAAAAGTATGCTACCATCAGATGCTCTCCCTGGATTGCCTGTATCAACATAGGTAAAACAATATCTGCAACAGCAAAGAGGAAAATACCAAATGTGCCTTTATAATTATAGAATTCTGACACACTTTTAGATGGACACACTTTATAACATGTTTCCCACCTTTTGCACCAAAACATGGGAAATTGCATCTAATTTCAAACTTAGGATTACTTAAAATACACTTGAAAGTGGTGTCAACCTAAGCACTCTTACTAGCTTCACTCATTTATTTTGCAGAACATATAGCGTGAGCATGAGCTCACATCATCAGCTGCCTGTTGACTGTCAGATGAACCCTCAAGTCGTGTTGTTGAAAGCCTGGGGTGTCCTCTGGTGGCCTATGGATGAAACTAAATAGAGGGTTGTCTGCTTCTGGCAAATCAAAGTTCATGATGCGGTTTTCAAACTTCTTTATATAAATCTTCTCCCATACTTCAAGCTCTAGGTTTTTGGGCTGGTTTCAGCAAATGGATATTGCTGACTATTTCATGGTTTTGAGTCCAAAAGTGAAAAGCAACTGCTGATTTGTTGGCCTGTTTGAACTTTATGCAATGCCGGTGTTCCTTGAAGCAGGTGCCCAGGTTCCTTTTCATTTTTCCAATGTAAACCTTTTTGCAATTTTCACATTGGATCAGTAGATTCCTGACTTTTTGTCCTGGGGTATGGGATCAGATTTTCTTGATGCTAAATTTGTTTTAAGGTGCCAGAGTAATGTTGTGATTCTCGAATATTTTCTGAAATTTGTGAAAGAGACCTGGGTGGTATGTGAATTTCCTGAAGTTGATCTTTTCTAACACAGCAGAAAAAATTTCAGAAAATATTCAAGAATCACAATATTATCCTAGCACCTTACAACAAATTTAGCATCAAGAATTTCATTAAAACAAGATCCAACATGAAAACTGCAAAAAGGTTTACATTGGAAAAAACAAAAAGGAACATAGGCACCTACTTCAAGGAACACCGGCGTTGCATAAAGTTCAAACAGACCAACAAATCAGCAGTTGCTTTTCACTTCTGGACTCAAAACCATGAAATAGATACCAACATCTATTTGCTGAAACCAGCCCAAAAACCCAAAGAGCTTGAAGTATGGGAGGAGATTTACATAAAGAAGTTTGAAAACTGCATCATGAGCTTTGATTTGCCAGAAGCAGACAGCCCTCTATTTAGTTTCATCCATGGGCCACAGAGGACACCCGAGGCTTTCAACAATACGACTTGAGAGTTCATCCGACAGTCAACAGGCAGCTGATGATGTGATGTCATGCTCATGATACATGTTCTGCAAAATAAATGAGTGAAGCTAGTAAGAGTGTTTAGGTTGACTCCACTTTCATCAAGTGTATTTTATTAATTGCTTCACTGTGTATGACTCCACCACTTTTTGGATATTAGGATTACTTGTTTCTATTTCTCTTCCCTTTGCAATACCTGAAACTATGCATGTTAGTAATTTGTTTCAATTCTTTAAACATGTTAAGAAATGCAGGCCTCTTTCTTTTCCAGAACTTTGAGTATGCTTCATAGGATATAATAGGCAATATGAAAGAGGCAAACATTCCCAAAAAGACATCTTGCTCTTCTATTGAAGAGTTCAATAATTATGACTCAAGGAGTGCAGCTACATTTTCATCAAATTTGCAACATGTGATGCAGCAAGGAAGAAATTCAAGAGGGACATAGATCAAGAGGAACATTTAAAGCCTCTGGAAGAGCAATCCAAGCACTGTCTTCAAGAAAAGATGATAATGAAATTGAAGCGTTCAGCAAAAGCATCAATGTGCAGGTGCACAAGCTCCCCAAAGATAAGGTTATTGGGCTAAAAATCTGGAACTGGTTTCTGCCAAAAGGGCAGAGTTAAAAGGAACTACATCTTCAGTAGTTAATGATGTTCAATCACAAAAATATGTAATCATTCCTTCTGAACTCTTTCTTTGCATTACAACAATGCAGAGTAATTCTGTAATATATGAAACATTCATTAAAGTATATTTATTATTATTATTATTATTATTATTATTATTATTATTATTATTATTATTATTATTATTATTATTATTATTATTATTATTATTATTATTATTATTATTACCTTAATGTATTCCTCCAATGCTCCTTTGATAGCATCACAAACCTCAGAAGCAACTTTAGAAATTGTGTTACTTGGGACAAGGTACAAAAACTGTAGCAATATGGGTTACCACTTTCAAGATATCTCCATGGAATTTTAATTGCAGCTGTGGTGAGAATGCTTTCTGCATTATATGAGGTCTGTTAAAAAAAATTTCCAGAACATTTGTAATTTCACACCAATGGAGTGTTGGAGCAAAATGTGGTTGAATCCCTGCACACGCCTGTGTTTAATGTGTAACTGCCGGAAGTTTTATTAATCTATGTCTGTTCATTATTGTTCAGTGCTGTATTGAGTAGAACATTGTGTCGCACAGTTTGCGAATTTCGAGATGGGCAGAGTTAGAGGAGCAATGCGTCTGCATTAAACTTTGTGTGAAACTTAAGAAAACCTTTACAGAGACACACCAAATGATGCAGGAAACCTACGGTGATGAGTGCTTAAGCCGTAGTAGGTGTTACAAATGGTTCACACAGTTTAAAAATGGGCGGATGGAAGTTAAAGATGACCCTCATTCAGTAAGCCCTTTGACGTCTACCGACGACGCTCATGTAGGAACGTCAACGAAATTGTGCATGTCAATCGAAGACTGACTGTCCAAGAGATTGCAGAAGATTGTAACATTTCAGTTGGATCATGTCATGAAATCCTGACACAGCATTTTGGAATGCATCGTGTTGCTGCCAAGTTCGTCCTACAGCTCATGAGTCAAGACCAGAAAGACCATCGCCTCGCAATCTGTGAAGAGCTTTTGGATTGCGCAAAGGAGAACAAGATGTTCCTTAAGGGAATCATAACGGGTGATGAGACTTGGATCTATGGTTATGATGTTGAGACCAAGGCTCAATCTTCACAATGGGTCGGGAAAGGCTCTCCAAGATCAAAAAAAGCTTGTCAGGTCAAATGTCAAAGCCATGCTGATAGTTTTCTATGACTTTGAAGGATTAGTTCATCATGAATTCGTGCCATAGGGACAAATTGTTAATCGACGTGTTGTGATTGATGCCTGTGAGAAAATGTGAGAAAGAAACGGCCTGAAATGTGGCGAGACAATTCATGGCCTTGCATTACGATAATGCACCTGGACATTCATCCCTGTTGGTGCATGATTATTACACAAAAAACAGTATCACTGTGTTGCCTCATCCACCATACTCTCCAGACCTGGCCCCTGCAGACTTTTTTTTATTTCCAAAGTTGAAAACCCTGTTGAAAGGACAAAGATTTGCAACGATAGATGAGATAAAAGAAAATTTGCAGGTGGCGCTTCACGCGATCCAGAAAGAGATGTACCAAGACTGCTTCTAGAAGTGGAAATGGTGTTGGAAGCGGTGTATCAATTGTGGAGGAGTGTATTTCGAAGGAGACCATGCACAATAAGTAAAAAGTAAGCATAGAAAAATGTTGTGGACAAAGTTCCGGAATTTTTTGAACAGACCTCGTAGTATCTTGTTTCTTTATTTAATTTGTTATTACTTTCCAAGTAAAAAGCTAAGGTTAGCGTGCACCAACCTAGAGTAAGCTCTACTTTCGTAGTAAACTACTATTTAGGTCAACACTAAATGACTTCCATATGAAAGTAAACTATTTCTGAAGTGCTTTACTCCTTCAGATACTCCCAGAGTAAATCAGAAGTAAATGTCTGAGCGCTCTGTCATGTAGTATGTTACCAAGATATTAAATAAGAGCACCAATATAGGTTAGAATTTACTCTCATGACCTGGATGGAGCAACTAACCTCTCAATTGAACTAGAATACCACATCGTTATTGGAGGAAGATATTTTGACGTGGTCATGGATTACTGATAGACTATATTGATGATCTCGACAAGAAAACAAGGGGAATGAATGCGATAGTGGTATACAACATTCATATGATATTTATACAGAGAAATAGAGAAAGTTCAAGAAACATTTCAGTATTAAGAAAGAATCTTTTACATTCCTTTTGAATCTGCTTGGAGAGCATTTACAACAAAACTCAACACAGGAATTCAGCTGCATCACCCAAACTGCAATTGTTATGCGTCTTGCGAGTGTTTTGTACCAGAACATTTCAGATAATTAAGCCAGGATTACAGTAAACTTAATGTAACAGTCTAACACATTGTATTAAATGAGGCTATTTAGGGTGACTTAACGTGACTTAAGTTCAATTCAATTTATTTTCATCCATAGTAACGTGTACATGTTGTCGGAATATGTCAAAACATTATGTCAAGTATATATAATTATTTCTAATCATAGTTCATCCATACACTTTTCTATTAGAAAATCTTTTCATTCACTTTTAAATAGTTTGCCTTTAGTTGTCTTTAGAGTATTTGGTAGTTTATTAAACAATATTTTGCCCATTATTAAGGGATCTTTATCTCTTATCTTTTTATTTATGTTTATTCTGTGTTAATTATTTTGTGTCTTTGTTTAATGCTTATTGTGCTCTTATAGAAGTTATCATGTCCCTTATCATTGGTTACAAACATAATTACTTTATAGACATATAAAGATACTACAGTTAATATTTTGTTTTCTATAAGGAACCTTCTACATGATTCTCTTCTGTTTACCTTATATACACATCTTATACATTTCTTCTGCAAAATCAGTAATCAATTCATGTTAGACAAGTGAAGTGCTACCCCATGCCTCAATTGCATATTGTAAAGGTGGATGTATTATTCCATAATAGGTTAATTTTAGGTATTCAGCAGTTAAATATTTTGCTAGATTTCTTAGTAGGTGTAAGGATTCGTGCTTATCATCTTGCATATGTAATCAATATGATGTATAAAGGTTAGGTTCTTATCTATGATAATACCTAAGAACTTTATTTTATCTAACCACTGGATTTGCTCACCATTTATTGTTACATTAACCAGACTTTTGTTATTATACCTATTATTGTGGTGTTGAAACATGACAGCTTTTGTTTTTTGAAGATTTACTGTTTATTTTCTGTAAGATAATTATAGATAGTTTGCATTTTTGTAGTTATTATTTTCTCCATTCCATTGACTTTGTTATTACCAAATATCATTGACATGTCGTCTACATATGATACTGTGTTGGAGTGTGTAAGTTAACGCAATGTAACTTAATAATTTGGCAATGTCAAACTTTTCCTTCACTTAGGACAAGTTTGGTGTCACATGGTAATTAGAATCATTCAGCATGAAGTAGTAGCACAAAGTAATAAAAGAACTACCAATAAAGAGTCATTCCCATTACATTAAGTAAAGTTCATTGTAATCCTGGTATTACTGGCAATCTTATAAATGTTCACCGTATGCATGCTGGTCATATGTTTCATCATGTTGTTAGAGCACCTTTGAGATTAAGAGCAAGATATATAAATGAGTGTTCAGAAAATAAAAGGCAATCCTTCTTCACTGTTGCAGATTTCCCATACATTGTGGGTGAATTTGACTGCACACATGTTCCTATTTTGTACCCATTCGGTAGATACAATAAACTTTCCCAAAATTGGAAAGTTATTTCTCCATTAACATGCAAGCAATCAGCGACGCAAATATGAAGATTAGAAACATTGTTTCCAGAATTTTAACTTGCTCTTCAGTAAGTTTCTCATCACTTGAAGCATTAAACTCATCCGTCATGACTTTACATCATGTTTTTTGCATTCATATTGTTTAAATGGATTTTCTTTATCTCCGCCAACAAACATTTATATCGTACGCTGATGTTTTCCTCACTTTTCATATTGCACATAGCGTTATCCATGATCACTTCCAGTAAATCATGCAAACAAAACAATAAAAGTAAGAGCAAAATAATAAAAGAGTATTGAGCTCTTGCTTTCGTAGTCATATCTAAAAGAGTAAATTGTAATTAAATTCTCCATTACTTCCAGAGTAAATTGCTCCCATAGTAACCTACTTCTGTGCTACAGACTTCTTTAGTAAATGTTACCTCTGAAGTAATTTACTCCAACATGGTGTACAATGCCCTAAATTGCTCCGAAGTAATTCTCAAATTATTGTGATAACCTTTTGCATCCTCTACAATAATCTCCTTCAACAAAGTTGCTGAGTATCCTAAAAATGTCCTTCTCTGAATCCAAGATCCATGTTTTTTTCTTTCTCTTTCTCTCATTTTTGAAGGCCAGTACTAACATCCCTGCCACTACTTCAGCTACTGCAACATCTGGACCATCCATTTTTACAAACTACCTCTGAAATTTGTTTTTAAAAAAAGCCTATGAAACTACAGTAGGTGTATACGAGCATCTTCATGTAAATTACTTTGTTTGCAAATAGTTCTTTGAAAAGAATTTCATGAAGCTTGTTACAAAATCTAGTGTCGTCATGTAATCTAGCTTTACTGTAACAGCAAGTATTTTGATTTTAAATTTGGTTTGGAAAATGTGCAGAAATCTGTGAAATTTGCAACATGCAACAGTGTGAATTGTTCACATTTTCCCAAAATCTTGTAGTATTTCCTTATAGTTATTTCTTGCCTCAGAAGAATACTCTTATGCATAATGAAATAACACTGTTTTTGTGGATGTGTTAGCATTCTTTGTGTTGCTTGCTGCTCTCTAACAATCACGTCAGGTTGCTGTAATCTTTAGATTTTGAATATTTAAGAAACACTCGAATAATTACACTAGAGACTGTGCAGCTGTATAAGAACAAATGCCAGTTGTAATTGTGCTGTTGTCACTGTCTTATTATTGTGTTCAATATGGCATACCATGAATGCTAGTACAGATCAGAAAATTAAAGAAAAGAATCAAAAGTTTCACTTGAACAAATGGTGAGCAGAATTGTTACTAGCACAAATTTAACACCTTACAGATAGTAAGGGGATTATAATACAGATTTGTAAAGTAATACTTAAAAAATATATAATTAAAAATGTTGAATACATTCAAATAATACAGTGTAGTGCATGCATGGGTGTGAGAGAGAGAGAGAGAGAGAACATTATTGTATTTATTAACAATATTTTGATAATGTAATCATAATTTTGGAAATACAATCAACTAAAACAATCCAGTGCCATGGCAGGGACGCAAATTCAAATATTCAAAGGTGTCTTGCAAGCACTTTTTAAATTCTGAGCTTTATAGATAATCTCTATGAGAGTTTATATTTGATAATTATTCTTTCATATTATCTCAAGTGTTTGATATCACCGGAATCAAAAACATTCACAGGGTTTGATCTATACTTATTGCTTAGTAACAACATTGTGCAGAATTTTGTGCCTTAAAGGGGAAAAGAGATCACCACTGAGCATCATTTAGTCTCTCATCCAGAATTCTGAATATGCAAAGCAAAATAAATAAGTAATTAACCCATTAATGCCTAGCGTTGCCGTATGGTAACTCACATAACACATTCTTAAAGTTGTTATTGTGCTTTCAAAAATTATGCTGGAGCTTTGCTAATTGATCTGTAAAGGAACCGCATTTATGACAATGTACTATTCATTGTCGTGTTTGTTACAATAATAATGCACAGATTGTTTGAAAACTACTATCGCTGATTGTGGAACAAAAATGGACATTCGTTTCGAGTAAGTATATTTTTATATGCTTAGGGTTATTATGTGGATTATTTCTTGGTAGTATATTGTCGTAGCCTCTTCTTACTAATTACTCAAAAATGATGGTGAGCGACTCGCTTGCAAAGGGGTACCGAGAAAATTAACCAACTTATTACACGGCGAGGCTACGACGAGGGACGCAGCTAAAGAAAGTACAAAAATATTAATCACTGGCAAAATGGGGCGCTACATGGCTTAGAAGGAAGAAAGGAACTTTACACTATCATAATTAATATAACAAGAGAATGGATGGCTGATGAATTTATTATATAAAAATGGATTTCTTACCCCATGTGTCTGCCGGGCGAGGACGCCATGCTTGCCTTTGCACGGAGATGGCCGTTCCACGACCTTGCTACTCGAAGGTTGCCCACTGACTCTCTTGTCCCAAGTAACGCTACTAAAAAGCGTCAGGGACGCCAAACAACTCATCCCCTCCTAAGATTCTTAGTTCCCCCTACCCCAACTCCAACTGCCATCTTGAATCCCGGTGACCAGAGAGGCATATGTGCTATAATCTCTGCATACGTCACAATATTTCTTTGTATAATGCAACATATATTCTGCGGGAGTTACAATGTGATTCAGAGAAAAACAGGTGAAATTATGGCTTCCTAATTCCAATGTTAACCATATGGCAATGCTAAGCGGATATACTCAGTAAGATGTATATTTCGTTATACTGTTTCAGGAAAGGGCTTTCACTTGCTGAAACACTGGAGATAATTTACAGTGATGATATTGATGGTGATGTGTTTATTGAGCCACCAGTACCAAACGTAGACACAGATGAGGATTCGGGAAATGAGGATGGACAACTTCACATCTCATCAGTTACTGGCTAACGCTGAAGTAAGGTTACCAAACAACGAAAGAATAGGTGTTGACCAAAATGAGACAACCCATTGGTACAGCCACCCACACTAGAGGCAGCTACACCTGAAATTGTATCTACCCTGATATCAGAAAATGTTATCAAATGGGCGGCTGAGAGGGGAAACAACTGAAAAACGATGGGAGAAAGGAGCTGATTTTGACATAGATAAACCTACTAAATTCCCCACTCCAGATTATTCAAGATATGAACATATGTCAGTAACTGAAATTTTTTAATTGTTTCTTGACCAAGAGTTCATCGAATATTTGGTAGAAGACACCAGGGGCTATGCATTATTTTTAAATTTTCAGGACCCAAAGATAACAGCAGAAGAAATACACCGCTTCATTGCAATTCTGTATTTTAGTGGCTACAATAACTTGCCTTCTAAAAGGCACTTTGGGATTCAGATGATGACATGAAGAACCTGGCAGTTTCTCAGTCAATGAGAAGAGACAGATTTCTTCAAATCTGTAGGTTTATGCACTTTGCAGACAATACTAGAATTGACCACAATGATAAGGCATGGAAAATATGGCCTATAATGGAAAAGTTAGAGAAGAGATGCATTGATAATTTCATACCCAAGGAACAACTATCATTTGATGAATGTATGGTCAAAGATTTTGGCCGACATGGGTGCAAGCAATTCATTCATGGCAAGCCAATTAGATTTGGCTATAAGATATGGAGCCTGAACACCAAGGACAGATATTTGGTGAATTTTGATTTGTACCAGGGTAAAGAACCAAACTCAAATTTTGACTATGATAAGTTATTTGTAAAGCAGCAAGTCCCTTACTCTTATTGCTTATAACAAAATTCCAAATGAAAAGAGAAAACTACACTACAGCTTCTTCATGGATAATTTATTTTCTAGTGCACCACTGTTTTCCTTTCTCAGGTATTGTGGCTATTCTGCCATTGGTACTATTAGAGAAAATAGAATCCCTAAAGGATGCCTGCTGGAAAACAAACAAGTATTCTCTAAAAAAGTTCATGGGCATTTTGAGACAGCATTAGAGAAGACTGATGGACTGCTTTATGTCCGATGGATGGATAACTCAGTAGTCACAATGATCTCTTCTTCGTGTGGTGCACAAGAAGTGGGTCAAGTAAAGAGATTTTCACAGCAGCAGAAGTGAAATGTAATGATTCCAAGACCAAGGCTAGTCGCCAAATACAACATCTTTATGGGAGGTATGGACCAAATGGACCAGAATATTGCCTGCTATCGAATTGGGATACGAAGCAAAAAAGATACTGGCCTTTGTTTACGTGGATGCTAGATGTGGCCATTCAGAACAGCTGGATTTCAAAAGAGAAATAGCTACCATCTATCTCAAGAGATACCAGGCTTTACCAAAAGGAGTAGGAAGACCAGCAGCTTCATGGATATCTCTTAGTGGTTGCATATCAGATTTTATAAGATTTGACAGAACTGACCACCTTGTCCAACGGAAGGAGGAAAAAGGAAAAGATGTGCTAATGATAACTGTGTGAGAACAATGTGCTTGAAGTGTGGTGTTGAATTGTGCATCAACTGCTTTATTCCCTTTCATACTCATTAGATTATGTGTGATTTTATAAATACAGAAAATACTGATGCATGTATACCATAAGTGCATTTTCGTGGAATTACAGAATATGTTTTCATACTTAGTTCAAATTGTTAAATTTTTAATGTAGACAGAATATAATTATGTGGAATAGTAGCCTGCTGAAGATTCCGAATACAGTTTCTTAATGAACATTATACGACATAAAACTAGATAGTGGAAGCTCCTAGCGTTACCATATGGTAACGGCAAATATGTTCAAATCTGAGTAATGAATACTTATTTTTGTATTTTATTTAGTACATTTATGTTAGAGACATAAACTAAAAAATCAATAAAAATTAACAAAAAAATAATTCAGGCATTAATGGGTTAATTCAGTAATTAAAGCTGCAGTTGTCATGATCTAGAAAAATGAGAACAGGGATTTCTAGCTGGGGTGGTGATTACTTCAATGCATTTTCTCATGTTCATCTTGTAATACTGTTAAGAAAACCAGTGGTAAAGCTTTTCTTTAAACTTTCTTTCCCTGGCCACATTGCAATAGAAATTATTTTGCACATATTCAATTTCAAGTTAGGTGCTGTGTCATAGTTACAATCAACATTTCATATATTGCATAAACAAAATAAAAAGTAATCTAACAGCAATACCCAAAATCAGTTGTTACAACAATGGCATAACTATACCTCAAATAACACTATTTTGAATCTTAACTTAAAACTAAACAATTATGTTGAAAGTTAGACAGCTATGAATGCCATTAGCATTTGAATTGGCTTAACTAATAAATAATTAAAGTGTTATTATTAAGGGAATAAATCACTGTGAACATGGCCAAAGATGCATTACAAAATTTGAAGGAGACTGCCTCTAAGCTCGAGTGGTCACCATCTGCCTTCTCAACCCAGAGATTCCAGGTTTGATTCCTGCCTAGGGTAAGGGAATTTTTCTGCAATTAAAATCTTTCCCTACCCTCCACAGAGTTTGGAAGTATGCATGTGGCAGTGAATGTGTTTCATGATAAAAGTTGTTAAAGAACCTACAGTTGAGTTGTTTCTCAAATCAAAGTCCTGGATATGACCATGGAAGTTAAAGGAGGCTATACAAATGAAACAATTTTTAAAAATTATTTATGTATTTATTTTTAAAAATAGTAAAATTTGAAGGGTTTGAAGAACAATCTAAGCCAAAAGAAAGATGATAATAAAAATAATGAAGGTTGATTTTCTGATTGTTTCTGTGGATTTAGAACCTGAGGCTGTGTAAGAACCTCTTGTAAAAAGCCATGCTAAATGATGGCTTTTAAAATCTGAATCCCTGAAAATTATTAATGCAAGTGCTGTCAAAGTCTTAGTTCTATAGTTATACTGCAGAATGCATTTGCAAAGTTGTGACAAGTTTCAGTTTGAATTTCTCACCATTACTTCAGCATTAGGTTGATATTCATGTCTGAGCAGCCAGCCCTGAGCATGTAATGAGTGACAATAATTGAAAGTATTTATTCTGGATGTTTGGTAGCCAAAAGAATTGAGTTCTTCAAATATCTGAGATCAAGAGTTTGAAATTGACGACAGTTATGGCTGTGAGGCCACTATGTGTCGAATAGCTAAATATCTTATAGGATACCACACCAGCCTACATGAGCTATTTGGTCCAAAACTGGCAGTCAGATCATGTCTGCATTTTTTAGAACAAAGAGAGTTGCCCTCCAGATAGTCCAGATTTAAATACATTGGTTAGTGTATGTGGAGTATTAGTAAGAGAGTCAGTAAGAACTCAAGACATTCAAATGTGGCGTCTCTTCAGGCTGCTATTGAAGCACGATTCTTAGATATGAACATGTTGAAATTGTAGAGAGCATGCAATTACTTCAGATCCAGGACTGAGACAGAAAATACAGCTGACAATTGTTACTTTAATGTTTGTCTATAATGGACATAGACATACGAGGGGCACTATTTATATTTTGAGCCTAATAATTAAAACAAAGTAATTTCTGATTGAAAACTGCTTTTATTGTTTTTCAAAATATTCTCCTTTATGATTAATACACTTTTGCATCTGTTTGAACCATTTGTCAAAGCGTTTATTCCAGTCTTCTTGAGACACCTCCAAAACATGGTTTTTGAAGGCATCAACGACTTCTTCTGCCAACAAAAATCGTCCACGCAATTTATTCTTGATGTTCGGGAACAAAAAGAAGCCATTGGGTGCCAAATCAGGACTGTATGGCAGATGACTCATCAATTCAATTTTTTGAGCCTTCAAATATTCTGTTGTTAGACGAGATGTGTGTGCGCTCGCATTGTCTTGATGAATGATCCTATGGTTCTTGTTGGTTTTCCTTACTTCACCGAAGACTTCCGGCAAACAAGTAGTTGTGTACCATTTGGCATTGACCGTTTTACGTTCCTCTAAAGGCACTGTTGCCACATGGCCGGTTTTGCTGAAAAAGCAGGCGACCATTTGCTTCGAGTGCAAACAACTTTTGTTGGATTTGCTTCATCTTGAAACACCCATACAGTCGATTGCCGTTTATGTTCCAGCTCATACACATAGATCCATGATTCGTCACCTGTTACAATCTTATATACGTCTTTTGAGGCACCGTCATTGTGTTTCTTGAGCATTTTTGTACACTAATCGACACAAGCATCTTTTTGAGATTATGTGGGATCCAATGAGAGTAAACCTTTTTCATGGCTAAATAATCACGCAATGTTTTATATATGCTGGTGGAACTAATGCCTGGGTTGCCTCAATCTCACAATAGGTCACATGACGATCTTTCATTATTAGTTTTTGCACAGCATCAATGTTTACTGGCACAACTGATTTTGGACGACCTTCACGAACTTCATCATTGAGCAAACGGCAGCCACGATTAAATTCGTTATACCTGCGTTTCACAGTGGCAAAGGATGGAGCTTCATCGCCAAATGTGGAAGTTAGTCGATCGATGTACTCTTGTCTTCATAATCCACGTCGAAAGTCATAATAAATCATTGCACGAACATTTTCATGATTTAATTCCATGTTTTTGTTGACACACAATTTTCAAGTTAGTGTAAACAAAACAAATGACA
The DNA here is from genome assembly GCA_030765065.1 of Deroplatys truncata. Taxonomy (NCBI): domain Eukaryota; kingdom Metazoa; phylum Arthropoda; class Insecta; order Mantodea; family Mantidae; genus Deroplatys; species Deroplatys truncata. The sequence goes on along the minus strand of CM060975.1, from coordinate 133,660,180 downwards.
CTCTATTGACAAAATGTTTGTAGTAGATTATGGTCAAAAATGTCAAACTTTCCACTTGAAATGTCAGATGGCACCTACAACATTCAGGGTTGCCAAAGCTCAAAATATAAATAGTGCCCCTCGTAAACATGCCTATAAAAGACATGAAAAAGGTGTTTCCATTTTCACCAATAACTTACTGTTTAAATAAATGGTTATTTTGTCCAGATTCAGCTGACACACCCAGTATTAATAATTTTAAAGGGAAAAAATAGCTTCAGTGGTTTTTATTGGATAAGTTAATTACTACATACATTGCTAAATCAGAACTTAATTATCAATAATGCACTAACATAATATGTGTTCGAACTAGGTGAGCAGGAATTGGCGTGTCATATTGAAGAGCATAAAAATGATGAAAAGAAGCCTCTTAAGCAGTCCCGAGGCCGCCTTTCATGTCATATTTGTGGAAGAAGATTCAATAATGAAAGGACTTTGAATGACCATTCATGTGGAGCTAATGAAGTAAAACAGTTCCGCTGTGCAGTTTGTAGAAAGCCTTATGTATCTGAAGAAAGGCTTGCATTCCATACCAGGTAAGAACATGAAGCATTCTTTGGCTTGTACTAATGCTGTGTTCAAATTTTTAGTAGGAATAAAAGAGATATAAAGAGTTTGACTTCTACAGGCAAACATAATTAAAATTTAAAGTTGGTGAACTATTAGAAGACATGATAAGCCTATTAATTTTTTATACATATTTTTTGGGAAAACACTTAAGTTTATTTAGCCCTTATATGCATAAATTGAGATTATTACTCTAGCTTAACTTTCTACACCAGAACTTACTGGGACATGTTTCAGAGACTGTTGTTTCCATCATCAGACTAGATTCACTGTACTTCCTTCTGTGGCTTGTAGATGGAGTTTTCTGGCTGAACATACTGTGCTTAGCATGGCTTCCTTCATAAGGGAAGTAAAGCAAAGCTGGTGGTCCCATATTGTAGATTTACGGCACGTAAAAGAACCTCAAGCCTGATAAAGAGGCCTCTGAGCAAAATTACCGGTCTTTCACGCCCAATATAGAATGGGACACTAAGGACCATAGTAGTTAAAAAAACGTCCATAAATAAATAATAATAAAAAAAATCCTCTTGAATATTTAACATATTCACTTAGTGTCCACTTCCTGTATGATAATACTCAAAGACTAATAAAGCCTTTAAGTATCCTTTTAAATAATAGTGTTTCCCCCCCCCCATGGAAAAAAGTTTAAATTTAATAGGTTCAAGTATACCCATATTGTATAATGATCCAAGAAATTCATCAATTTGTTTCTTATAAGATTTTCAACTTATTAACATTCTATAATATTATTTTTATCTCTCTCTCTCTGTGTGCGTGTGTGCACGTGCAAATCTTTTCTCTTTATTTTAAATAAGAATGAAGATGTCAAAGCTATGTTAAGCCTGATTTTAATTATATAAGTCCTACTTAGAAAAATAAACATATTTGAACCTGGGAGTACTATCTTTACTATTGGTCCACTGATCTTCAGGGTTTTCATTTAACCATTCACTATTTGAAACATTTTTCATATAAGAATATACAGTAGAATCTCGTTAGTGCATTTTTGCAGGGACCCAAGGATTTGGACATCATAGATGGAAAAACATGTTAACGAAAATACAGAATCTGCAATTTAAGAACAGAATTATGTAATAAAATCTAATAATACATCTTATCTCCCAAATGGATGTGAAATATGGAACTATTTACACTGATTTGAAATACATTTTTATGGTTGATTGCTTTGTTGGTTTTAATGCCAAAGCTTTACTGTCATTACATCGTCATCACTTAGAAACTGCACACATATTGCTTCATTATGTTCATTGTCTGCATCGCTTCCGACACTGTAGGAATTGGCTCAGGATCTGGCTCATCATCGCTATTTCACACACTGGAATTTCATTGTCAATGTTTACATATGCTTCAAAAGACACACCTGCCATTTGGCACCATTCTTCACTCTTGGAAAACTCATCTTACAGCGTGATGTCATCACTAAGAACCTGGCAAAAGCCAGCTTTATTAAAGCAGTTCCTAATGGTATCTTGCAACACATCCCAGGTAGTCCTAATGAAATGCATGGCATCTAAGACAGTGATTTTTCTTGTACCTTCTCTGTACCAGCCTCTTTGCTTCATGCACTGAATTATGCCTTGATCTAATGGTTTTAGCTTACTCATGCAGTTTGCTGGGAGGAAAGTGATCTTTATGTTTCTTAAATTTGAAACAGTTGGTGGATGAGCAGCACTCTGATCAATAAAGAGTGCAACTTTCCTGCTGCTTATGCCGTCTTGTGTCCCATGCTCGTAAGAAATTTTCAAATACCGCAGAAATTATCCAGGCTTTTGTATTGGAAGTGTTACATGGAAAAGATCATACATTTTTGAAGCATTGCGGACTGTGTGCTTTTCCAATAACCAGCTGTACCAATTTCTCCGTCCTGCTTTCATTACACACAACAAAACTAATCCTCTCCTTGTTAAGTTTCTTGCCGTGACACTTAGTGCCCTTAAAATCCAGGGTTTTGTCTGGCTAAAGATGGAAAAATAGTCCTGATTCATCTGCATTACAAACATCAGGCTATAGTCTTTCAAAACTGATGGGAGCATTGTATTTTTCCACATTTCTATATTTTCACACAGTGTAGTGTCATTATCTAGGGCAGCAGCCTTACCTCGCACACATCTGTAAACTAAACCATGTTGATTCTTGAATCTTTCAATCCAGCCATTGGACGCTTTGAAATCATTCAGTCCTATCTTTTATGCTCAATATGTCACCTGAGCTCAAACCACAGTACCATCTATTGGCACATTTGAAGCTCTCGCTTGTGTAAACGACTTTAGTAGAACATCATCTAATTCTAGAACCTGATCAGAGTGATTACGTTTTTTTTTCAGCACTTTTCCCTTCTTCAAAAGCAGTTTCAATCAGCTTACATTTGCTAACAATTGTGTTTAAGGTTGACAGAGGAATGTTTAACTTCCACGTTATATCCACATGTTTCATATTTGGATTGCGATGTACTTCAAGGATTTTCAGTTTTCACTGTTGGATATTTGCCGCACTTTCTTTTTCTCCATTGCGAACAAAAAGTTAAAATATAATATACGCATGTTTGGTCAACACTAGAAACTAATCACGCCAAGCTAAAGCATTCTCTGTCCCACCCACACAAATAAATGCATGTCATTGGCTGCTGGTCTCCACCCGACTGGATTGACCAAATCAGAGAACAAGGACATCAAACTTTGAAAGTAGTAAGCTTCTACTCCCACTGGACCAACCAAGGGTTGGCCAAAATAGCGAATGAAGATGTCAAACTTCAAATGTAGTAAGCTGGAGTGAGAAAATGTACTAAATAAGCATTATTTATTACATTTGATGCTGGAACTTTTATAATTCAACGTAATACACAGGAAAACATGTTAATGAGAAACATGCTAATTCCACTGTATATCTTGTGCTAGTAGTTTAATATTTGTTGTTTTTTCTAATTTTCTAGCCTGTTTTGCTAAGCGTCTACCTCTGTATAACGTTGTATATGTTTGTGTCTAGGTATCCATACTAATTTAATTTGATAATCTTCTTGGATAGCAGAATATATTTTTTGATATCCATCTCTATTAAATTTGTAATCAAAGTACAATTCACTATGGGAGTCTGAGAGAATTATACTCTTTTTAACTTTTTTTCAGTGTGTAGTTAACGGCACTTGTAATTGCTATAAATTCTGCTGTGTATATTGAACTCTCATTACTGATTTTAATTTTTATGTTTTCTTTAGAATTATTTATAAATACTGCTGCTCTCACCCCCGCTTCCTGATTTAAAACCATCCGTCAAATGTAATTCCAAGTGTCTGTAGGATATAAATTTTTAAATTCCTTGTATATCAGTGTCGCATAATCTCCGTTGTCTCTGAAGATGTTCAGATCAATGTCAGTTTGAAAGAAGAGTATTTCCCAGTGAACACAGTAAATAGGATGCCTTGGAGATCCATTCATCTTTAGCATTTTTCCAAACATGATACTAAAGTTTATTTAAAGGTGAGTCGGAATTGTTACACTAACATCACTTAAGTTTACTCACTTAACATGTTTCGGGAAACCGTTGTTCCCATCCTCAGAAGGTTAATTCGACTGGCCCGTGTTGTTGGTGTTTCCGTTTTTTGGACTGGATCCTGTGGTGGCATCTTGTGGTGGAGAAATGTACTTCCAGAGAGGATTTGGTGGCGGCAAATCAAAATTCATTAGATGTGTGTTGTGTTTTAGAATGGTGATCTTCTCCCATGCATCTAATTCGGCTGCAAATTTGGCTGGTTTGACTAATGTAATATTGGGTTTGATGTTGTGATTAGTGATCCAAAAATGGTGTGAAACTGCAGATTTGTCCATTTGTTTGTATTTAATACATCTCATGTGCTCCTTTAGCCTAGTTTCTAGGTTTCTTTTTGTCTTACCTATGTATACTTTATTGCAATCTGAACAATTGATTTTATAGATTCCAGCTTTTTTGTCTTGTGGAATGGGGTCTTTTAACTTGTTACAAAGTAATTTCTCTATGTTAAATTTGTTCTGTGGAGCTAGGCTGATGTTATGTTGCATGAAAATCTTCTTAAATTTGTGAAAAGTTCCTGGGTGGTATGTGAATTTCTTGAACTTTAGCTCTTTATCTTGCTGGCTGAGATTTGTTGTGTTTCTGATGTGCATCTGTCGTTTGAATTTTGCAATTTTTTTTGTCAATAGTTGTTTTGTTGTACCCATTATGTATTGCTGTGTCTACTATATGCTGGTATTCTAACTGGTATTCTTTTTTATTTAAGGGGGTATATACCAGTCTATGTGTTAGGCTGTTTAGTACTGCATGTTTGTGTGTGGTTGGATTGAAACTCTTATTTTTTATGTAATTAGTAGAGTGTGTTGGCTTCCTGTATATGCCAAAGGTTAGGTTCTTTTGTTCTCTGATGATTTTTAGGTCTAAAAATGGTAGCATGCCTTCTTTTTCTATTTCTATGGTGAATTTTATTGATTGGTTCTGTAGGTTTAGTAAGGCTAAGGAGTCTTGTATGAACCTGTTAGGGACAACAGCGAAGATGTCGTCAACATATCTGTGCCAAACTTTAAACATGTATGGAAAGGAAGTTGTTATGTGTGTTTCTAAGTAGCTCATAAATAAATCTGCCAAGAAGGGTGAAAGTGGGTTGCCCATGGTTAGACCAGTTGGTTGTTGATAGAACTTCTTATTGAAACTAAAACAATTTTGTGCAATGCATAAATTGGTAAGTTGTATGAGGTCTTCTATTTCTTCTTCAAGTAGGTTAGTCTGCTGTAGCCATTTCTTTAATTGACGCAGGAGTTGATCTGTAGGAACACTTGGAAATAGTGCAGTGACATCAAAGGAAACTAATCTGTCTTCTGGTTCGAGTTCCAGGGATTTTATCTTCTGTATTAAATCTTCTGAATTCATTATGTTTTTGCTATTGAATTTTGGTAGTGAAGAGAATCTCTGTACTAACCATTTTGCCAGTTTGTAGGTAGGAGAATCAATATTGCTGACGATTGGTCTCATCTTATTACCCGGTTTGTGTATTTTAGGTAGAGCATACATTCTTGGTAAAGTGGGGTGATCTGGTTTTAATCTAGATTTATCAGTGTCTGTTATAGTTTTGCTTTCCTGGATGGTTTGATTGAAGGCTTTTAAATGTAATTTTAATGGGTCTTCTTGAATTTGTATGTAATTTTCTTGTTGCAGCATATTTTCTACTCTGGCAATATAATCATCTTTTTGCAGTACAACTAGTTTATTTCCCTTGTCAGCTTTTGTGTATATTACTGGTTTTGATTTTAATGTTTTGATCACATGTTTGGTTGGGAAATTGTTATGTTTATCTGCTTGTATTTCTTGGAGAACCATTTCACATTCTTTTTACTTTCTCTACTACGTATAGTAAGTAGGGGGAAGTATTGCATTCCACCCAAAAATTCGATACCGAGATTTCACCGGAAATACATGTTTTGAGACCTCCTGAATCCAAAAAAAGCATTTTTGGAAACATGTCCGTGTGTGTGTCTGTGTGTGTGTGTCTGTGTGTGTGTGTGTGTGTCTGTGAACAGCATAACTCAAAAACTAACAGTCGGATAAACACCAAACTTGGTATTTACGTTCAGTATCTTCCAGAGATGCGACACGAAGGTTTTCAAGAGAATATCCCCCCAGCCCAGACTACCCTTTACATGGAAGATTTTTCGAAAATTTTAATTTTCTCAAAAATGGCTCTAACGATTTTGATGAAAATATCATATGTTTAAGATAATGTCATGAGAAATGAAATGTATATCTCGAATTTTCTGGGAATGTCTCCAAAAGTATTCTTCATTGTGAACGACTTTTGCATAACTGGTAAACCATAAGATATAGACAAAATTTTACTACACAAAAAATGTAGATCGCGTTAAAATACACAATTTATATCATATACATTTTTTTTGTTGAGTGAACCATTTTCGAGATATTGCTTGTTATTCCCTTACATTTTTCAATACTTTTCTCAAATGGGAATTCGTTATTCATTTTTTTGTCTTCGATATGCAAAGAGTATTAATCTGTGGCAAAGCGAATGGTGCTGCAGCTAGCAACCAGCTAATAAGAGATATGTATGTGTTTAAAGGCTACTGTATTTGTATATTGCCCTTGTAAATATATATTCATCTTACATCTACAAGAAAATTAGCAATAAAATAGAGTCTGCAAATGTTTATCTCGATTAACATGAAGCATATGGAGAATAAGCGTTTGTATAAATAGTTTGTACAAGAGTAGAGAAAGTCATGTGAGTGTAACACATCAGATTTTTTTATAGTGGTTTTACTATTTTCATTTAGGTTGTAAGTAGCAATCTCAATGTCTGCGACTATTTCATCGGTTGTTTTTGTGTAGCCAACACATGTTTTTAGGCCAAGGTTTAATACCGATAATTCTGCTTTGGTGAAAGTTACATTTGAAAGATTAATTACGTCTGGGTATGACGTCGTTTTTTCATTTTTTAGGTTAGGTTTATATGAATGTTGCTTCCGGCGTAGTATGTCTAGTTTTTTCTTTAATTTCAGCGTTTTTGTTTTCATCCTGTAGCTAAGAATAGTGAGGAATTTTGATTGCATGTTTTGCCAAAGTGGGTAGCCGAGTGTGTCCGTTAATTTAAGGTGAAGAGCATATAATTCCAGTTCCAATTTTTGTAATTTTGCGTAGTGGTTGTTTCTCTCAATTATTATTACTTTTTTATCGGCTGATGTTTGGTGTTTGCTTTTTTTGTCATATTTTACAATTCTCCTTACAAACTTTGGTGTGACTTTGCTTTGTATGCATAGGTTTAAAAAACGGATGTCCGCAAATGTGTTTTTTCTCTTTTCTTCAATTTTTTGGTATCTCTTGATGTCACTTTTTATTCCACTGAAATCTGTATTGAAATTTAGGGTTTCTAATCTTACCTTGTTTTCTGCCATGACTTGTATCTCTTCCAACGTGGTGGCCAATTATAACTTTTGCTTCTTGTGACTTGTTGGTCTTAAATTACGTTGATATTGTAATGAAAAGAAGCTAGAAACAGTGATGTGTATTGAATTTATTTAAAGGTGAGTCGGAATTGTTACACTAACATCACTTAAGTTTACTCACTTAACATGTTTCGGGAAACCATTGTTCCCATCCTCAGAAGGTTAATTCGACTGGCCCGTGTTGTTGGTGTTTCCGTTTTTTGGACTGGATCCTGTGGTGGCATCTTGTGGTGGAGAAATGTACTTCCAGAGAGGATTTGGTGGCGGCAAATCAAAATTATTAGATGTGTGTTGTGTTTTAGAATGGTGATCTTCTCCCATGCATCTAATTCGGCTGCAAATTTGGCTGGTTTGACTAATGTAATATTGGGTTTGATGTTGTGATTAGTGATCCAAAAATGGTGTGAAACTGCAGATTTGTCCATTTGTTTGTATTTAATACATCTCATGTGCTCCTTTAGCCTAGTTTCTAGGTTTCTTTTTGTCTTACCTATGTATACTTTATTGCAATCTGAACAATTGATTTTATAGATTCCAGCTTTTTTGTCTTGTGGAATGGGGTCTTTTAACTTGTTACAAAGTAATTTCTCTATGTTAAATTTGTTCTGTGGAGCTAGGCTGATGTTATGTTTCATGAAAATCTTCTTAAATTTGTGAAAAGTTCCTGGGTGGTATGTGAATTTCTTGAACTTTAGCTCTTTATCTTGCTGGCTGAGATTTGTTGTGTTTCTGATGTGCATCTGTCGTTTGAATTTTGCAATTTTTTTGTCAATAGTTGCTTTGTTGTACCCATTATGTATTGCTGTGTCTACTATATGCTGGTATTCTAACTGGTATTCTTTTTTATTTAAGGGGGTATATACCCCCTTACATACAAATTCAAGAAGACCCATTAAAATTACATTTAAAAGCCTTCAATCAAACCATCCAGGAAAGCAAAACTATAACAGACACTGATAAATCTAGATTAAAACCAGATCACCCCACTTTACCAAGAATGTATGCTCTACCTAAAATACACAAACCGGGTAATAAGATGAGACCAATCGTCAGCAATATTGATTCTCCTACTTACAAACTGGCAAAATGGTTAGTACAGAGATTCTCTTCACTACCAAAATTCAATAGCAAAAACATAATGAATTCAGAAGATTTAATACAGAAGATAAAATCCCTGGAACTCAAACCAGAAGACAGATTAGTTTCCTTTGATGTCACTGCACTATTTCCAAGTGTTCCTACAGATCAACTCCTGCGTCAATTAAAGAAATGGCTACAGCAGACTAACCTACTTGAAGAAGAAATAGAAGACCTCATACAACTTACCAATTTATGCATTGCACAAAATTGTTTTAGTTTCAATAAGAAGTTCTATCAACAACCAACTGGTCTAACCATGGGCAACCCACTTTCACCCTTCTTGGCAGATTTATTTATGAGCTACTTAGAAACACACATAACAACTTCCTTTCCATACATGTTTAAAGTTTGGCACAGATATGTTGACGACATCTTTGCTGTTGTCCCTAACAGGTTCATACAAGACTCCTTAGCCTTACTAAACCTACAGAACCAATCAATAAAATTCACCATAGAAATAGAAAAAGAAGGCATGCTACCATTTTTAGACCTAAAAATCATCAGAGAACAAAAGAACCTAACCTTTGGCATATACAGGAAGCCAACACACACTACTAATTACATAAAAAATAAGAGTTTCAATCCAACCACACACAAACATGCAGTACTAAACAGCCTAACACATAGACTGGTATATACCCCCTTAAATAAAAAAGAATACCAGTTAGAATACCAGCATATAGTAGACACAGCAATACATAATGGGTACAACAAAACAACTATTGACAAAAAAATTGCAAAATTCAAACGACAGATGCACATCAGAAACACAACAAATCTCAGCCAGCAAGATAAAGAGCTAAAGTTCAAGAAATTCACATACCACCCAGGAACTTTTCACAAATTTAAGAAGATTTTCATGCAACATAACATCAGCCTAGCTCCACAGAACAAATTTAACATAGAGAAATTACTTTGTAACAAGTTAAAAGACCCCATTCCACAAGACAAAAAAGCTGGAATCTATAAAATCAATTGTTCAGATTGCAATAAAGTATACATAGGTAAGACAAAAAGAAACCTAGAAACTAGGCTAAAGGAGCACATGAGATGTATTAAATACAAACAAATGGACAAATCTGCAGTTTCACACCATTTTTGGATCACTAATCACAACATCAAACCCAATATTACATTAGTCAAACCAGCCAAATTTGCAGCCGAATTAGATGCATGGGAGAAGATCACCATTCTAAAACACAACACACATCTAATGAATTTTGATTTGCCGCCACCAAATCCTCTCTGGAAGTACATTTCTCCACCACAAGATGCCACCACAGGATCCAGTCCAAAAAACGGAAACACCAACAACACGGGCCAGTCGAATTAACCTTCTGAGGATGGGAACAATGGTTTCCCGAAACATGTTAAGTGAGTAAACTTAAGTGATGTTAGTGTAACAATTCCAACTCACCTTTAAATAAATTCAATACACATCACTGTTTCTAGCTTCTTTTCATTACAATATCAACGTAATTTAAGACCAACAAGTCACAAGAAGCAAAAGTTATAATTGGCCACCACGTTGGAAGAGATACAAGTCATGGCAGAAAACAAGGTAAGATTAGAAACCCTAAATTTCAATACAGATTTCAGTGGAATAAAAAGTGACATCAAAAGATACCAAAAAATTGAAGAAAAGAGAAAAAACACATTTGCGGACATCCGTTTTTTAAACCTATGCATACAAAGCAAAGTCACACCAAAGTTTGTAAGGAGAATTGTAAAATATGACAAAAACAGCAAACACCAAACATCAGCCGATAAAAAAGTAATAATAATTGAGAGAAACAACCACTACGCAAAATTACAAAAATTGGAACTGGAATTATATGCTCTTCACCTTAAATTAACGGACACACTCGGCTACCCACTTTGGCAAAACATGCAATCAAAATTCCTCACTATTCTTAGCTACAGGATGAAAACAAAAACGCTGAAATTAAAGAAAAAACTAGACATACTACGCCGGAAGCAACATTCATATAAACCTAACCTAAAAAATGAAAAAACGACGTCATACCCAGACGTAATTAATCTTTCAAATTAACTTTCACCAAAGCAGAATTATCGGTATTAAACCTTGGCCTAAAAACATGTGTTGGCTACACAAAAACAACCGATGAAATAGTCGCAGACATTGAGATTGCTACTTACAACCTAAAAGAAAATAGTAAAACCACTATAAAAAAAGAATGTGAAATGGTTCTCCAAGAAATACAAGCAGATAAACATAACAATTTCCCAACCAAACATGTGATCAAAACATTAAAATCAAAACCAGTAGTATACACAAAAGCTGACAAGGGAAATAAACTAGTTGTACTGCAAAAAGATGATTATATTGCCAGAGTAGAAAATATGCTGCAACAAGAAAATTACATACAAATTCAAGAAGACCCATTAAAATTACATTTAAAAGGCATCAATCAAACCATCCAGGAAAGCAAAACTATAACAGACACTGATAAATCTAGATTAAAACCAGATCACCCCACTTTACCAAGAATGTATGCTCTACCTAAAATACACAAACCGGGTAATAAGATGAGACCAATCGTCAGCAATATTGATTCTCCTACCTACAAACTGGCAAAATGGTTAGTACAGAGATTCTCTTCACTACCAAAATTCAATAGCAAAAACATAATGAATTCAGAAGATTTAATACAGAAGATAAAATCCCTGGAACTCGAACCAGAAGACAGATTAGTTTCCTTTGATGTCACTGCACTATTTCCAAGTGTTCCTACAGATCAACTCCTGCGTCAATTAAAGAAATGGCTACAGCAGACTAACCTACTTGAAGAAGAAATAGAAGACCTCATACAACTTACCAATTTATGCATTGCACAAAATTGTTTTAGTTTCAATAAGAAGTTCTATCAACAACCAACTGGTCTAACCATGGGCAACCCACTTTCACCCTTCTTGGCAGATTTATTTATGAGCTACTTAGAAACACACATAACAACTTCCTTTCCATACATGTTTAAAGTTTGGCACAGATATGTTGACGACATCTTCGCTGTTGTCCCTAACAGGTTCATACAAGACTCCTTAGCCTTACTAAACCTACAGAACCAATCAATAAAATTCACCATAGAAATAGAAAAAGAAGGCATGCTACCATTTTTAGACCTAAAAATCATCAGAGAACAAAAGAACCTAACCTTTGGCATATACAGGAAGCCAACACACTCTACTAATTACATAAAAAATAAGAGTTTCAATCCAACCACACACAAACATGCAGTACTAAACAGCCTAACACATAGACTGGTATATACCCCCTTAAATAAAAAAGAATACCAGTTAGAATACCAGCATATAGTAGACACAGCAATACATAATGGGTACAACAAAACAACTATTGACAAATAAATTGCAAAATTCAAACGACTGATGCACATCAGAAACACAACAAATCTCAGCCAGCAAGATAAAGAGCTAAAGTTCAAGAAATTCACATACCACCCAGGAACTTTTCACAAATTTAAGAAGATTTTCATGAAACATAACATCAGCCTAGCTCCACAGAACAAATTTAACATAGAGAAATTACTTTGTAACAAGTTAAAAGACCCCATTCCACAAGACAAAAAAGCTGGAATCTATAAAATCAATTGTTCAGATTGCAATAAAGTATACATAGGTAAGACAAAAAGAAACCTAGAAACTAGGCTAAAGGAGCACATGAGATGTATTAAATACAAACAAATGGACAAATCTGCAGTTTCACACCATTTTTGGATCACTAATCACAACATCAAACCCAATATTACATTAGTCAAACCAGCCAAATTTGCAGCCGAATTAGATGCATGGGAGAAGATCACCATTCTAAAACACAACACACATCTAATAATTTTGATTTGCCGCCACCAAATCCTCTCTGGAAGTACATTTCTCCACCACAAGATGCCACCACAGGATCCAGTCCAAAAAACGGAAACACCAACAACACGGGCCAGTCGAATTAACCTTCTGAGGATGGGAACAACGGTTTCCCGAAACATGTTAAGTGAGTAAACTTAAGTGATGTTAGTGTAACAATTCCGACTCACCTTTAAATAAATTCAATACACATCACTGTTTCTAGCTTCTTTTCATTACAATATCAATGATACTAAAGTTTTCCTTAAAGTACTGTAGATTGTTGTTGTTATGAATAAATTTCATTGCTTGTAATAACATAATCAACTCATCTTCCAAATTATAACCCATTTTGTTCACAAACTTATAGGTGAGGTGTATCTGTTTGATTCTAAAAGGTATCATTCCAACTTATCTTGAAAGTAAGGTTTCTTGAAGGAGTTCCAAAAACTCCTATACATTGTTTAATGACTTTATACAGTGTAGATTCTGAAGCATTTGCCCTCTTACAAGATATTTTACCAAATAGCTCCATATTTTATTGTAAAATTTACCAATTATTATATAATACTCTTAATTTATAAATATGTACTCCCCATTTCTTTCCTGAAATGTATTTAAACACATACAAAATATTTATTCAATTTTTTGCTTACATAATTTGTGTGTATGTCTCAAGAAAGTCTATGATCCAAATTCATTCCAAGGAAAGTCATAACTGAAGTTGATTCAGTCTCCTGGTTTCTCGCTTTAAGTGTTTTACTAGATAAATTTTCTTTCCTTTTTAAATATTATCCAGTTACTTTTTTTATAATTACGTTGATTCCTTTTTCTTCCAAGTACTTTATTAACCTAAAAATATTCTCTTCTA